>ML776814.1:1264646-1283776 GCA_009831015.1 Picea engelmannii
CTCTTCTTCCCGATTCTGATGAGCTATTACACTAAAAGATTTTTCCAAGTAATATGCCCACTATGACTTTCCTAGTGAAATTAATTAAGATATGACCCATAATAACTCAAAATTACGGGAATCGTCAGAATGCAACGAAACCAAAACCAAGTTGTGCGGAATGGATACCGATGATGAACGATGCAAGTCGGGCCCAATAAAACCCCTCAATATCTCTCGAACTCTTTGTCACCCCTATCTGGCTAGTCTGGTAGGCATAACACTCTATAAAGTTATAATGTCCCAAAATGGGGACATTAGATCTTACCTGGGTAGCTCAAGTGAAAGATGAGTTGGCTACAGTTGGAGAGGTCATATCGGATTCAGAGTTGGTGAGGATAGCCTTGAAAGGCTTCACCAAGGAATGGGAAGTTTTTGTGAAGTGTGTGGTGGGTCGTGACCATCTTCCAAATTGGAGCAGACTATGGGATGTGTTTCACAAAGGAGGAGATCCGGGAAGGATCTTAGAGCAGTGGACAAAAGACAGATGGAGTTGATGAGAATGTTGCTCTTGTTGCAAAGAGAAAGAAGAAAGGAAGTTTTGGGAGGGACTTGAGTAAAGTCAAATGTTATTGTTGTAACCAGTTGGGGCACCTTGCTTCTCATTGTCGAGAGAGGAAGAACAAGAAGAAGGAACCGGAGGGGCCTGAGACAGCTGCTACAACAACCATGGAGGGCTTTGCTTCCAAGTATGACAGGGAATTTTCTTTGGTTACCCTAGTTTCCAATGTTGGTAGCGAAGGATTTGGAGGTGATATCAGATAGATTGTGGATAGTGGAGCCTCTTACCACATGACGGGAATCTAGCGAATATTCCTAATTATCACAGAGACAGGTCCTGACCGACAGGTGGTAAATCAAGGTGGTATGGCGCGAGTTGTACGTGGAGTTCGAAGGGTTAGATTCTGACTCAAGTATGGAGGATTCCTGGAGCTTGATGGAGTTCTCTTTGTTCCATGGTTGAGGGTTAACTTGCTCTCAGTCTCAGCCTTGGAGGATGTAGGATATTGTACATTGTCCAAGAGGGAACATGTCTTTATCTACAAGGAGGGAGTGGACCCGGTGGAACTGCAGCTGATCGGTGATCGGGTGGACAAGTTGTATATGTTGCGAGGACAACCTTCAAGATATGATTCAGTGTCGGATGAGGAGCATGAGGAGGCTCCTGAGACTACGGCGGTACCAAAGATTCAGTCTTTCATTCTGAGAGAAGGGAGAGAGTCTCTTCTGAGCACCAGCAAGAGGATCAACTGGTGTGGTCGAACCAATGCTCAGGGTGGAGTGGATTCTCCAAGGAGCTCAGGGTTCCGGATAGTTGTCAGGAGAAGATCTTCTAGTTCGAGTTATGTGCAAGTGTTGAGGATGGCTCCAGATTCAAAGGAAGCTCCTACTGAACACAATGTGATGGGACCGGATGATGGAGATGGCAACGAGTACATCACCCGTTAAGAGGGAGTGTTAGCTTTTTAGCTCGAGAGGTACTCTGCATGTTTTGTCTTGTATGTGGATATTATCTCATGTTGACACTACTAGGCACTTTACTTTGTAACGTGTTTTTATAAAATTGTGAAGTGGTTCTTTTATTAAAATGACTTTTTAATAAAGTGTACCTTCTAATATTAAAATGACTTTATTTCATAAAGTGCACTTATGTAATAAAGTGAAATGTACTTTAATATTTTAAGTGATTTATTTTGGAGGGAATGAATCATGGCCTTTGATCTTGTAAAGGCAAGATTAGATCTTGGCCTTTAGATTTAGAGTTGGGGAAGGTCAAAAGACACTTTGGAGGGAAAAAGTCATTTTCAGATTTATAAACGAATGCATTGGGTAGTGTGCAAGACACAATTGCGAGGAGTTTGAGAGATTTTTTGAGTAAGCTTGAGAGAGGAAAGAGGGCAACAAGTAGGGCACATTTTCCGAGAGAGCTAGGGCACAAATCCCAAGAAAGAATTTGTGTTTGAGTGTTGAGTTGTTTTTCTGCTGTTGGAGGTCGTACTATACATATCCATACAATCCGTACAGTCTGTACAGCAAGGGGAAGATGGCACAAAAATCGAGGCAGGTTGGGCACAATTTTTGAGGTTGTTTTAAGCGTTTTTCTTGTTGTTGTTGGGTCGTATAGAACAATCCATACAACAGAGTATTTGCACGAATTTCAAGGTGCAGATTTTTTGGGTGGGTCATACAACAGTACGGACTTGGTACGAAAATCAAGGCAGAAATTTTGGGATAGTTTTTGGGTGTTGTAAGTGTTTTTTGTCTTGGCTAGAAATGTGTTATTGCTGCTGATATGTACTTTCCTGAAGCTGAATAATAAATCTCTCTCTCTCTCATTTGGTTTCCCAACATTGGGGTTTTCCCTAGCATTTGCCTAAATTTCTGAGTTATTCATGGGTGATTGAATGTTGTTCATTGTGTTTATTTTCACTGCATAATTACTTAGCAATGTGTATTTCTGGTTATGGAAATTTCTAAATGTAAGTTTTAGACATTTTAGAGTTCATGCAAGACAGTTATCTCTAGGTTGCTAAGTGTATGACAGAATATTAGCTTGTTGATTGCTGTCATTAAATTTTACACTTTATTGGACAACTATCAAGGTTTAGGATTCGATACTGACTTTGATGTATCATTTTTTATTTGGCATCCACTACATCATATATATCAGTGCTTTCTCCATATTTATGTGCCAATGAGTTTATTTGATGTTGTTGTTGCTTTATATGTTTAAAATTTTGAAAAATATGAATATATTTTGTTTTTTTAATGTTAGTCATAGTTTTCCGATTTTTTGCCAATTTTTTCCGACTTTTTTCGAAACGATGTTTTCCGGACCCTCATCGACTTTTTGTCGATGCCAACTTTTTCAACAGTGGCTAAAACAAGTGTAAATTTGAAAATAAATTCAACTTACTAATCTGAAATTTACATGCACAGAACAACCACTAGAGATGATCGATTTACACTCATTAAATGCAGAAATTTAGGGGGCAACAAGATATATTTTCAACACAAAATTATTTCTAGCTTAAAACAATGAAAACCTATCATAGTTGCTTTCACTTTGCTTAACTGTGCTTAACCTTTTCCATGAGAAGCCCATTATTATATAGTAGAAGTTGAAGTGGTTAAAAGGATGAGGATGATCCCACCAGATCAGAGAAGTCAATAGGATCATAACCATACAGACGCCACCTCACATTCCAGAAGATTCCCCTTCTAGAAACTTCTTGAACCTCTTTTCTCTTTTGGCTTTCAAACGCCGCCACACCCTGCCTATATAGCAGCCTACGGAAATCCCACAGGCCAGCTATAGAGCAACCTGTGGAAATCTTTGATTTCCGCACTGTACACTATGGGTAGCCTGCGACGTCCTTCTAAAAAGTAGTCTTGCAGAGGAGGAAAGCAGTCACTTTTCTCAGGCAAAAGATGATTTTGAGGGCCTGATTACATGCTTGTAAATTCATCATCAGGGTGACCAAAATAATGTGTAACACTCTCCAAGGTGGGCAACCCCATAAAATGCTCCACAAAATGTGCTAGCGAGTCCTCCAAGGTGCAACGACCTCCATTGTCCATGCAAGTGACCTCTCTCAAGGATCCAAGGCTCTGTCACAACTCCCAATACAGATGACAACGCCCTAGGAAAGCTCACAACTCCCAATGCAACTAATGCAACTCTCAATGCAGTATCCAAGTCATGATGCAATGTCACAAAGTCCAATGTTGTGGCACAACTCCTGATGCAAGTGCTATAATGCTCAAGGAAAGATCACAACTCCCAAGGCAAGGCACTCCTCAAAAGTGATGATAATTGCCTCCAAATATGTGTCAATTAGGGGGCAATCATCATGTAACATCTTCTAATAGTTCAATGACCCTTTTAATTTTTATCCCTTCCTAACTTGACCATGGTGTGGACATCATTAACCTCTATTACATGCAGGGAAAATTTTAGGGGCTACATTTCGCCCATGAGCTAATTTTCCATGTTTTCTTCCGAAAAAAGACTCACCGATTTCCGTTTTATTCGCCCAAATTTTATAGAATAAAATTATTTTACAGTAAGAATTGCCAAAAATTTCTAGAAACTATATTAAATCCTTAGAAATTTTAATAATTTTGCAAAAAAAACGCCAAACATGTTATGGTTGGCATTTTAAGAATTAGTAAGATTCGACAAGGTTCCTACACTTTAAGTATGGATCTTAACATTTCCCTGATTACATGTGACAACTCCTAAGATAAGAAGCATTTCCTAGGACTCTAAGTTAGGAATTTGTGATGTGATGGGTGTGATGTTAGGGAAAAGGGTATTTTCATGAGTTCACCCTCATAGTGACATAGGATCCAGGTTACTAGGAGTGCGCCCCCCCCCCCACTCCGAAGCTCGCTCTCCCAAAATCCGGGAGTGCACTCCAAGGTGCTTTCAGACACTTCCTACCAATCTGGGAGCACCACACTTCGAAGCGTGCTCCCATGTTGCCCCACCCACGTTTTGCGATCACTCCCACAAAGGACCCGAATGCTCCCATTCCAAACTCAAAAAATATCAATTTTTTTTTAATTTATGAGTGAGGGGTGGGACCTAGCCTAGGCTTAGGGTTTAGGGGAAAGAAAGGAGGAGAATAAAGGAGCTCTTCCCCCTCATTCTTTCATCTATGTTTTCTTGAGCATGGAGAGGAGGAGAGAGAAAAGGAGAGCTTGGAGGAGAGAGCAAAGGAGAGCTTGGAAGAGTGAGCAAAGAAGAGCTTGGAGGAGAGAACAAAGGCAACCATCTATCTCAAGTTTCAAAAGCTAAAGACGTAAGCCCACACCCCAAACCCCAACTCCCTCATTTCCTTAGGTTAACTTTGATTATTGTTTTTTCCTCCTCTCCTAATCTTTCCCATTCCTTCTTCTCCCTCATTTTATTACAAGTTGTTCATATAAAACTTGAGGAAAATGGTATTCGTTTGGTTTATCATTTCTTTTTTGGTTCTCATGGTCTTGGTGGGGAATAGGCATCAAAGGTAAGAAGGGGATAGTGGTCATTCTCATGATGACCCACGATATGAAGATGGTGAAGGGTTTGAAGAGGATGAAGACGGTGAAAAGGGCAATGAAGGTGGCAGAGCTTCATCAACACCCTTGTGGAGATTTGTGACAAAACTTGAGGAGGGGAGATGTGGTGGAACCACTAAATTTTTTTGTCCTCGTGATTGTCATTTAGGAAAACCATATATCAGTTCATATACACGTGTGAGGAGGCACCTTTGTGGTGTAATGGAGAGTGATGACAAGAAGGGGGCCATTGGGATCATAGTTTTCCCTAAGATATCCAAGGAAGAGAGACAAAAATACATAAAGATAAAGGAAGTTGCACAAAGAAAGCATGGTAAAAAAACAAGAGCTTCAATCTCATGCCTCATCTAAATTTGGTGGCAACACATCTCCATCTCCTCATGGTTCTGGAACCTTTGGATCTTGAAGAACAATAGCAGAGTTCCTTGATATTGGAGGTAGGGATGAGGTGGATGCAAAAGTACTTTGGTTTCTCTATGCTTGTGGTATCCAATTCAATGTGCTTTGATCCCCCTATTGGCATTATATTGTCTTTCCTATGAGAAAGCTAGAACCGTGTTACTCGACAAGGTAAAAGAAAAAATTCAAAGAGCTCTAACACGGTTTATAGATGATTGGGGGGACTTTGGGGTATCCATTGTATCAGATGGTTGGACAAATGTTAGAAACCAACATTTGATCAATGTTCTTGGTGTTTCTGCTATAGGTGCAGTGTTTCTTGCAGCGCATGACTCATCTTCAATCATTGCATCTTCTCAAAACATTTCAGATGTCCTCTTGAAAACAATTAATGAAATTGGTCCTTCTAATGTGATTCAAGTAATAACTGATAATGCAGTAAATTGTAAGGGAGCATGCAAAATCGAGCGGAACTATCCACACATATTTTGGTCTGGGTGTTTGGTGCACACTTTGAACTTTTTGATGCATGATATTGTCAAGCATAGAGAATGTGGATGGATTAATGAATTGTACAAAATAGGGAAGAAACTCATCAATTTTGTCACATGTCATACAAGGGTCAATTACTTTTATGGCACTCACTCTAGGTTGCAACTACTTAAGATTGCAAAAACTAGATTTGATATCTATTACCTCACCTTTAGGCGCCTATTGAAGGTGAGGAACGCTTTGGGTGCTATGGTGATGAGTGATGCATGGGAGGAAATGAGCATTGATAGAGAAGGTGCTAATGCAATGAGGGAGACAGTTCTTGACAGTCAGCTTTGGTCACATGTTCGATATGTTTTGCAATTCACCAAGCCAATTTATCACATGATCAAGTTTGCAGATTCAGATCAGTCAATCATTGGGGAAGTGTATGATCAAATGGATAGCATGTTGGGGCAAATTAAAGACATTATTGAGCCTAGCTATTCCACTACATGCCTTAGCATATGTGCTAACACCTAAATATTATCATGTATCATGGATTTCATCACCGGCACCTAGTGGTGGGTCCAAGAAAATACCACCAAGATCTAGAGGTTCAGGCGGGGTATATGAGAGCATTAGACAAATTGGTCTCGGACGGGGAGGAGAGTGACAACATACGGAAACAATTGAGCCAATACATCCTTGGCAACGGTGCCTTTGGGACCAACTGTGCAATTAGAGATTGAGGGGATTTCAATTCTCTCGAGTGTTGTAACATGCATGGTGGTGCTACCCCACAATTGCAACGTTTGGCAACACGAGTGCTTTCACAGGTGGTGAACACTTCTTCTGCAGAGAGGTGTTGGAGCACCTATAGTTTCATCCGTAGTGTCAAAAGAAACAGGTTGAATGTAGGTCGAGCAAAGAGATTGGTTTAAGTTCATTACAACTTGCGATTGTTGTCTCATTACTGTGAGGAGGCAAATATGGATAAAAACTTGAAGCGTTGGGACAACAATCCAGAGGAGAATAATTTGGAGGATGGAGTATTTCTTTTGAAAATTGGAGGAGTGTTCTTTTGGATGATGATGATCATGTTGAGATGCCACCCCATCCACTGCCATGGTCCGCATGTCCAGGACTCCAGCTACAGCACTAGGGGCTTCATCTTCACTTCCACCGCGATCGTCTACATCTACTTCTGCACAGTTGCAGCCTTCCAAGGAAGCTCCACTACCACCACAAGGAGGCCCACGCAATAATAATGATGGTGTAAGGAGGATAGGATAACTGTTTGATGTTTCTCCTTTTTCATTACTTTATATGTCATAGTCTATAGATGATAGATTCATAGTATTTAGCAACTAGCTCAGTTTAAACTTTATTGTTTTGGACCTTTTAGTCTTCATACTTTAGTTGAGATGGCCTATTTTGTAAACATAGATATTTGGTCATGACTCGTGTTATTGTTAACAGTTGTTGGATCACTGATTTCTTTCCATAAGTTGATGGTCTACTTTCTATTATATGGCTGCAAAATTTGTATGTTGGTTTTCTAGTTTGTAATTGCTAGAATCTAAATGGGTGATCCTTGAACGATTAATCATTGATGTACTATGGATGGCATTTATATCTATATTAGTGTACAAATATGCATGGTTTCATATATTCTGCAACTAATTTGTCTTTCTGCATGTCTTTTTTTATATATAAATGCAATATATATATATATATATATATATATATATATATATATATAGATGCTCCCGGGATGCTCCGCTCTCGAGGATTTTCGGAAAATGATGCTCCCGACACTCCCGCTGCGCTCCAGAGAAAAATATATAGAAAACAGATGCTCCCGGGATGCTCCACTCTCGATGATTTTTGGAAAATGATGCTCCCGATGCTCCCGCTCCACTCCATGCTCTGGCAACCTTGCATAGGATGATGTAGAGGTCTTTTCTTACTAGCTTTCAAGAGCTAGGAGTTATTATTTGATTCCACATCTGTTCCTTTAGAGAGGGAGCGTTTAGCATAGAGTTAACATTCCTTTCTTTAGATATGCATTGTTAAGCATGGGACTTGGGGCAATTGGGCTTTATTACAAGGTGGCATGGCTAAAGCTTTATAATTTGACCTTTTCTTTAAGTTGCATCAACCTCGAGCATATTTAACTCTTTTGACTTTATTTAGACCTTTCTTACATGGAATTTTTCTTTCTTTGCTTTGGACCTAGCTACGTGACATATGATAAGTCAACCATGATAGGGTAGATGATGAATGTAAATGGAAATAATGGGGAAAATGACAAGGTGTAAAAATGATTAAGGATGTGACACACTACTCCTTCCCAGATCTCTAGTAGTACAACTTGACTCAAAAGGTGACAACACTTATCTAAAGGAAAATTATGAACACACCATAGTACAAACTAAAAAAATACAACAATTTAGAGTGTTATGAGCTACTATAGTATACACCAATACTAATGATGTCCCCTAACCCATATTTAAAAGGCAACAACATTATGTGTGAGAGGAGGAGCATAAGATATAGCAATGCATGGTACACTCTCCATCAAAACATGTCATCATGAGGGTCAGTTGAGCAAATGCAAGGAGCATATCTGGAAAATATCCATGGATAACCATAGATCTCATTTGTGGAACTGCTGAATGTGATAAAAATCACACGTGAAAAAAACCTGTAGTTACCCCTACATGTCAAGGGATTACAATATGGAAACCCTTAGTTACAAGGGCCTTTGCAAGGACCCTTTTAAGGGCACTGCATCATCAAGATGGGGTGTCTTCCCTTGTACAATTGAATAAACTCAATCAAGACTACCCTCAGAATGCCCTGGTTATGTCCGACTTGGGAAATCCTAGTTAAGAAGTCACAATTAGTTGGGTGAAAAAGTTGTGCTCTCTAATTGTACATGGACCTCTATGTATACTTGTATACTATGCACCATAGGTCCTATCTGTACATATAAACTATGAGATGAATAAGAGCTTCATGACAATTCTTATCTTTATGCGAATGTTGTGAATGTTCTTTTTTCTTATTTATTTGTCATATGTGCAGATACTTTTTCTTCATTAACTTTGTCTCATTCTCTTTCCAAACTTGTAACTTTGAGTGATGTGATCTCAAAGATGACCTTAAACTTAGTAACCAATTCTTCATTAATTCAAGGAAACAGAGCAAACAACACTTTATGTACACCAATTCTACCGCCACAAGTACAGCTCATGATAATGAAATTTTGATGCAAGCATTGATTTATGACAGAAAGAAATACCCAGATTTTAAGCATAATTCTTATATGCATGCCTGGAAATTCTACTATCAATGTGTCTGCCTTCTTATAATGGAATTCTCTTCAGAAATAATGGCAAACACCTTGGAGGAAAGATGCTATTGTGGCTGGTCTTTAGAGTTAAGCCGATATCATAGAATAATGGTCCAGCAAGGTTCGAAGAAAAACGAGTATAGATATGTGCTAAATATCCCGAAATGGAAAAATTTATATAATTTGTATTATGCAAAGGCAAAGTGCTGCAGCATTGTTAGCTCCGAGAGATAAAGTGCATGATGTGAGAATGTATTCCTTATTCTCTATATGAAGTGCTTTTAGTGCTTTCAAGTAACTCAGTCCCTTTGCTCATGTAGGATAGATGCAATAAATCCTTCTAATATCATTATATAAGCATCAGAAAAAAAGAAAGATTTTACATCAACAAAATGCTCTACCCATCTTCCTCGAATCACACCTATCTAGATGCTTTTGTATGAGCATTCCCTTCTTAACAAAATGAATGAGGAAAATCAACAAAAAAACAACCATAGAAAATGGAAGACATCTGTATATAGAATGTAATGTCCAATATCCATCAGGTTTAGTTCTCATTATACCAAAAAATAGGAAGAATAATGCACCTGTAACTGCTGCTGACTGAACAAACGATGTAATTCAGAATTCGGGGATGCAATCAGTTCAACTAGCTCATTGTGGTACAGATGTACACCATCCGGCGAGTCTGCTAATGAGATTCTAATCTGTAAATGAAGCCAGTAAATTGTTTCAGCTGATTCTCCAGAGTGGGCATAACTAAACAAATTTCAATCCCAAGCAAAAGGAATGACATATATGGAACCTTTGCTTGTTATAGGAACCCAGTCATCAGCAACCCAGACATAAAATCCGTTCCAAAAAGTACAGAACAAACCCAATGCAATAAAAACAGTATTGACAAGATCGATATGAAAACGCTTACCTGCATGCAACGAATAATGAGTTCAGGAATGCAGCACCTGCGGCAGAGACCCTGAACAATAAACTTTGCTGGAGCTTCTTGGCAACCTTCTTTATTAATGTACCAGGCATCAAGTTGGAAAACTTCAAGTGCTACACCTTCTTGGAAGTGTTCTAGTTCACCTATCATAAACACAACACACATGAAAAGCATAGTTAAAGACTTACAATGTAATTTAGTTGTTCTGCAAATAGAAAATTTTCAAAAACTAATCCTACATCTGTGCATGATGTAGGATTAGTTTTTGAAAATTGTCTGTGCTAAAGAGTTTATAGATTCGTGATTGTAGAACTTAAACATATGGGCAAAACTGAGAACTGCAGTAATGTAGAGAAGATTCATAACCAGCGAATCACTTTGAAAGTGACTCGATCATGGCAGCCTCGATCCAGACACACTGTAAACACACACGCGCGCACACACACACACACACACACACAGGCACAAGACAGCTGGGTATTATCACCCCCACCACCCAGGAAGAGTTTAAAAATCTGTGATTTTGTATATCATATATAAAGAATTTATAAACGCTTTAGCCCATATGTTAAGTTCCTAAAAGTTAGAAAAAGAATAAATTAAAACCACAATATAATATAATATGACAAGAAACCATGTTTCAAATACCTTTAAATGCAGCCGCAATGACAGATGCAAGAAGACCACCGTCTTCAGCTGTGCAGGGCCCAATTCCATCACCTTTTACTGCTGAGCAGCGTAGAACAAAATTGATGCAGTTCTCGTCTCCCATGCAAATAGAAATGTCAACCTGCAAGTTCAATGTTAAAAGATATTACTGTTTATATTTTGCCAAGGTACAGATATATCTCAGATAAAAAGATGAAAACCTGATTTACATCCTAACTTGTAAATGCATTACCAGTATCACTTTCAAATCTCTTTATAAAATTGCTTCAACACAAAAACACTAGCAAAGTGAAATGGAAATTTATAAGCAGCAGTTTTCCTATGAATTGTTATAGTCCCACATGTCACATCACTATACGCCGGTGTTACACTTATCACGATAGCGACATTATCACGATAAATACCCGAAAAACCAAAGCGGCAATGTTATCGCCTAATTTATCACAATAAATTCTGGGTTTCGAAATTATCGCCATAAATTGAAGTTACCGCAATACTTTTGGTATTCATCGTGAAATAAGCTAAATTATCGCCCTGTCGCAGTCTGACTTGCCTTAAAACGGATTTTTGGGTTTTTCTTACCCTCATTTTGCAAAAGTCACTAAGGGGATTGAGCTCTAAGGATAATGTGACCATTTTCCATCATGCAAACAAGGGTAAGCTCGTAGTTTTTGTTGCCATTAACCGAGCATTTGTGGAGTGGGGACTTATTCCAATCTACCATATCCATATTCCCAGGTATGTAGAAAAAATTGTCTTATTTTCTTTGTTTTTCAAGATTTAGTATAGGGTTTGCATTGTCCATTAGATATACCTCTTCTTGCCTTTTTTTAATGGGAGATTTAACACTTACGTAGCAATGATATTTTAATTGCAGCATTCTTTAAGTATTTTGTGGATCTGGATTCTGAATTTCCCCATTTGCTTTGTCCAATAGATTTAAAAATTTAATCAATCCTCTCAAATTTCAAAATGCCAAAGCCATTGGACCCAATGTGGGAGTATGGTCTACCAGATGACGATCATAATAGAATGAAGTTGAATTGCAAGCTATGTGGAATGTAAATATTTAGCAAGATCAACCGCTTGAAACACCATCTTGCCAAAAATCTTAGGGGTTGAAATGGCGATTTTCCCACCATTTACAACAAGAACACTCTTAGATCAATGTCGTTGTCTTCTAGGGCTTATGGAGTCTCAAATGCATTAAACTTGAAGATTGATCTATGTGAAACAAAAGAGGTAGAGTTTAAACCCTAAGGTGCAAGCACATTTGGGCCTTAGGCTTTACACTTTAAGGAAAAGGGTATCTAGGGTGTGTTATCGCACAATTTGTAGCAAGGGTTAAAGCTCTAGGTTTGAAGGCCAAACTGGCGTAACAAGAACCAATCCCACCCAATGTCACCACGATAGGAAGGTTCTTTCTCTTTAGGGAGGTTAGGCCCAGGGGAGATATCCTCGGTGACCTGCGGTTTTGAGGAGGCAAGAGGATAATAAGACAATGATATGTTTCCCCCTCACAAGTCACCACCAATCAGATATTCCCGGCTAAACAGCTTCAAGAAAGAGCTTGATCACTACTACCTGCCCCTGAGTTTCCATGCCCACCTCAAGAGGATAATAAGACAAGGATATGTTTCCCCCTCACAAGTCACCACCAATCAGATATTCCCTCTAAATCCTTTTGCGTAGTGATCAAGCACTTTGCGACATATGCTACCTCCCCATGTTTGAATATCCTCTCCATCCTTTTGGCCGAAACTATCCTGGGTGCTCCTGTTGACATGCCTCTCAGAACAACCTTCTTCCGGTCACGGTCTCTGAATCCCATCTCCAAGGTTTGGTAATTGGTGATGATTTTTCACAAGGTGATCATCCATTGGGCTCCCAATACCACATTTGTGTCAGATAGGTCAACCACATAAAATGTCTCTCACTGTGTAGTTGCCTAACTTTATCTCCAAGTCCGGTACTATGTCTAGACACTCCATTGTATGTCCATCTGCTACTGCAACATCAAACCCCTCAAACTCCTCTATCTGAAGTGCATGTCTCCATACCAATGAAGCGTCAATGAAGTTGTGGGTGGCCCCACCATCTATCAGGGTGATTGCCCGTTGCCCCTGAATAGTCCCTCTGATCTGGAGGGTATCATACCTGGGAACACCAGAAAGGGTCGCTATGACTCCTCCCTTTGATGGTTTCTGTCTGTTAGCCTGCTCAGGAGACTATGGAACTACCGGTGGGTGGGCCCCTGTCGATGTCGATGGTCTACAGGGAGGTTGCTCCTCTGCCTGTGCTGACTCCTCCTTTGAGCTAGTGGATCCATTGTCCTGCTCCTCCTCCTCATTGTCCATACTTCCTGTTGCCACCTCAATATAATGAATCTCTCCCTTGCCCATGCACCTGTGGCCTGGGACCCAAGGATCTCTGCAGTTGAAGAAAAGTTTCTTCCTCATAAGCTCTCACCTCGTCTCATCATCCAGCTTCTCCTTGCCCTTCCATTCTCTCTGGAATGGCTTCCTGTCTCGATCCTTCTATGGTACGAAGGGTTTGGAAAAGGGTTTAGTTTTTGGCACGAAGTTCGCCAAATCTCGAGTGCATAGGATGGCATCTTGCAAGGTATGAGGCCTATATGCCTTCACCCATCCTCTCAAAGGCTATGTGAGTCCCTCTGTGAATAACATGATCAGCCTGGATTCTGATATATCTGTCACTGCCACTGCTACCCGCTGAAACTCCGTGATGAACGCCTCAGTTATGCCAGCTTGTCTCAACTGGGCTAGATCCCTGAAGTGGATCTCGGGATCCCTCCTATCGAACCTGTCCATGAGTCTCTTTGTGAACTCCCTATAGGAGGTGATATGATTGTGACCAAACGTCACTAGTCCATGATGCCACCACTCGTGTGCCTCGCCCTCCAAATGTAGGGTAACGTAACTGATGCCCTCTGTCTCGATCATCTAGTTGAGCTTGTAGTATGTGTCTAGCTTATGTACCCAAGCCTTGGCGGTACATTTGGATGATCTGTCAAAAGAAGGTATGGTGAGTTTACCAACTTTCTGGATGAAATCAATATTATGCCCCTGTTGTTGTTGTTGTCCTCCTCTCTATGGCTCTCTGGGGCGGTTCCTGAGTTTGAGTCCACAATACTCGACCAGGGTCATGTCCTGATGGAAGTTAGAGCCCAATGCTACATACTCCCTCCTATACTATTCAATGTCCTCCGTCTGAGTGGGTGGCCTCTGTGCTATCGGTTGTTGTGTTGCTAATGGGGGTGCCCTCTGGAAATTGAGGAACAATGGCCTGGGAATCCTACTCAAAGAGGTGTATGTGCGAGTAGGAGACTGGGGTCTACTGCCTACCCCTGAGTTTCCATGTGTTGCATGTGGGGCTCGTGTGCCTGGGGTGTCCACTATGGCCAGTCTATCGACCATCTGCGCCAAGGACTGAGTCATGGCCTGCTGACTGACTACTAGGTTGTCGAGTACCTGCATGAACGTTGCTTCTGTGTCCATGGGGGCCTTACCACTGCCCTCTGGTCTCTCATATTTGTCTCCTAACATCCTCTCTGCCTCACGCTCAGCCCCTCACTCTGCCCTTTTCTTTGCTTCCTTATGTGCCTCTTCCTCTTCCTCTGAGCTAGGAGAAAAAGGGGGAAAATCAGATCTAGGTCTTCCCTCCTTGCGTCTGTTGTAAGTGACATACTCGTCGCCTACGTGCTCACGACCCCCTAGGTCCTCTGTTGCATTCATCGTCTTTAGTCACAGGCTGGCAGGACTAAAGCTCTGATACCACTGTAATGTTCCTGACTTGGCTAGTCTAGGAAACTCTGTTAATGTGTGTGTAGGATAAATTGTTTACAACATATAAATGAGCATTCAAATAACAAATGTGAGAAAAGATTGCAAAGTTTATATTATGATATCACTACGGAGTACAAACGTCGAATGCAGTTGAATAAAAATGAATCACTCGACTAGATCAAATGACAAAAGGATCTTAGTTAGAATACAATAAGAAAACTAAATGATAATACTCGATAACTATGGCAAACTAAAAGGAGAAAAGGATCTTAGCCGAAATACAATGAGCAAACTAAATGATAAGCACTATGAGATCAATGGATGAGCTAGAACTATGGCATCTCGCACGATAACTGCTGCAAGTCCGGAAAGTTTGCCCCGATGGCTAAACCTCTCAGAATGGCTTGGAAACTGTCCCAAATGGTGCGCCCTGCTCTACCTCTCTATCCTAGTGACTGATCAGCCCCTCTGTTGGTGTATCTGGACCCCGAATGGAGCCCCTTGGGGAAATGCACCCCTCTACCATTGGAAAACTTCGCCCTAGTGATTCCATCGTCGAAATCGGCTGAGATGTCTCAAAATGATCGCCTTGGCCTACTGTGAAATGGGTCGAAAGGGTTTCCCTGGATCTGATCTAATGATCACTCGAGAACCTCGAATGTGTCCACCCAAAGTGTCGCACTCCCAATGTCTGGAAAATGCACCCTAGATGATTCCTCCATCGGAATCTGACAAGGAACCGGGCAAAAAATGTGCCTTGCCTTCCTCTCAACTGGGTCGGAGGGGAATCTCTTAACTCTCCCTGGATGGGACAAGTCGATCCACTGAACCTCCTCAAAAGTTGCGCCCTCACCCTGAATAAGTGTGCCCTTGTTGCTGGAACCTGTGTAACTGTTGCTAAAGAATGATGCAAGATCTCTGTGATCTTCTTGGTGACTAGGGTGTGTCTCTCAACACCGACATCAGCCAACTGGTGTCTTCCTCCTGGAATCCACTGAACTATCTCTCCTGAGATGTGCCTCTCTCCTCAATGACAAGTCAAAATCTGCATAATCCTGAATTAGGTCGTTGAACCTTCTCTTATAGCTGCCTGAAACCCTAATTCATTGCGGATACCCTAATTCGTTGTTAACTTCTAATTTTAGCTCATCTATTCTATTTTTTGTTCAAATTGGCTTAAAAGCGCTTTTAACCGCTTTTAGCTCAATGTCACGTTCCGAACATAACACGTTTGACTGGAGTGACCTCTAGTAACCCTCTTTACCCCTTTCTGGCCTTGGCTATAGTCTAACGAGGAGGTTTAGACCATTAAACCTCCTCTCTTAAGATCCTATTTGGAAAGGTACATTACATTAATCTATGCATGCAAAGTAATATATCAAAGATTTAAATTGAAATTTCAAATCTAAACATTTGCATGCAATGAAGTAACCAAAAAGAAAGTAGATGTTCTTTGAGAAAGAGGGAAAGAAGAGCATGTAAGCCTTGGAATTCTTGGGCAATGGAGTCTTCTCGATGGAACATAGAGGGACTATGATGTTTATGAATCTTGAAGTATGAGGAAGATGCAACCTAGCTCAACCTCCTCTTCAAGTATAAGAACCTGTAGCTTCAAAAAAAACAATTGCCACAAATTGCTAAATAATGGTGCTTCCTACATATGAAATCTAGATAGCATGCAATTAAACTAAATTAACATGAAAATCTTTAACCGCATATTTTAAGAAATAACAAGATTAAAAAATGCAAACTAGCTTAATAAATCTTGTTAATCAAAGAAAGACAAAATGATCTAAAAAGACAAACTAGTTTAATAGATCTTTTCCATATTAACAATTGAAAGCAAGTAATCAAAACAACATCACCTCACAAATTGGACACATTGACAATTAGCATCCACACATTCAGAGCATTACACCAATCTGGCCTCCAAAGCCTTTTATTCCAAATCAAATGATAGTACAATACAATGATACAACAAGCATTTCTCCCTTCGTGGGTAACAGGCTCTAAGAGTGAGGGACTCTCTAAAGTATAATGCTAGGCACTGTAGTCCAGATACTGGAAAAACGTGGAGAGGGAGTTATGGGACTCTCTAAGAAGGCACTTGAACCAATCATATATCTCATAGTAATGAGGGCATCTGAATATGAAGTGCTCCTCTGTCTCTATCTCCTATCTATGGAAAATCCGGCATAATCTGTCCTCTAGTTGAATATGGTGTTCAGCCTCTACTCAAAGCTCATGTGAGTCCACCTTGACCTGCCCCAGTGGGATCCTAAGCCTGACCATACAATGTCGAAGTGTGTAAGGGGCTGCACAATGAAGCCATCTCTAAGATCATATTTCTACTGTAAATTCATATTTCAGATTTAACCCTAATGTTGAAAGCTCACAGGAAATATATCCAGGAAACCTCAACGTCAACGTGAAATTTCTGAATTTGCATTAAGAGACGATTTTGAAATTTTTTAAATTATTCGTAGAAATTTGTCAACATCTTCCACATTAATTTCTTGATTCTATAGTTTAATCTTGTCTTGCTGAATTCATTCAACTCTTATTGAAGTTGACACATTTCTTATCATTTGTATTCAGTCCTTGAGTTAATATTTTATTCGTGTTTGTAACCTTGAGTTAATATTCTATTCGTGTTTGTAACCCAAAAAATGTGTATTCTTTTTCTTTGAGTATTTTGTTTGCAGATCTTATCTTCTAATGATCTGCTAACTTCCCATTTTAAGCAATCAACTTCATTACTGAGGCACTAGTTTTGATTTTGTAAATTGCACGTCTCAAAGGTTTGATTAAATATTTCATCCCCAACCCATTCCAAAGTTCCTAGGAGAGTGGGAACTCCGGGAACATGTCCCACCACAGTGGGAACATGTTCTCATGAAACTATTATTCTATCACAATATGGCGATTAGCATTCAAAGGGTACAACCAAGAGAGACTTTGACAAGCAAACACAATGAGCATGAAGCATGAAAATGATTGAAGAAAAATGGATCCAATAAGTGCATAAAAACTAGTTTCACCAATAACAAAATGAACGCCATTAACTGAATAAAATTAGTCTAGCCATAATAAACCATAGTTCGTCACTTTTCAGGAGAATAAATGGAATAATTAAGCCTATAGCACATTGGTCATCAGAGATGATTTGACGAAACTTCTACACAAGCAGAGATCCAATGTTTTGGTTGGACAGGAGTTAAACATGGGAAACAACTTCCAAATCAATGCTCCTTTTTCCAGGGTAACTTTCCAAGCTGACACATCACAAAAAATATTCAAATTTGAATTTTCATGTTTTATATTTCCCTCCCCATTTAATCAACCCCCTGATTTTGGTACATATTTTCAGAAATGCTTAGTATATTCCTAGTATGTCTTAATTTATGCCTAGTATTTTATCCATTAAAACAATTGTCTGCATTACATACAAACCCCCTTTTTCTTCCATATCCCTTTAGCAGAGCATAAAAATGTCATTCAGTGCATCTACTATAAAAACAAGCAAAGCCAGGACCAGAAATAGAAATGCATACCGACAATTGGCGTTCTGTAGCTAACTCTCCAGCACAGACATATAAGGCACTTGTTAAGGCAGTGCATGTCGTTGCATCAGGTTGTAAGCAATCACCCGAAGATTGACGGAACATTGCAATTCCATCCAACTCAAGACATTCACCTTCTATTGTGTCTTGAGGCATATCCTGAATCCCCGTCAGCCAAGGAATGTGTTTTCCTGTTCAATAATTTATATCATCAATTGGTTGAGAAGAAACGATAAGGTAATTTTATTAATGTCCAACAAATGACCACAAAAATAGGTCAATGGGACTAAAAAAGAGAATTTTGAAATGAGAACCCAAATATATAAAATTGAAAATCATATGCTTCAAATTCATTAAGAATGATAGCACTATTTAAACAAATTAAGCAATCAAGCAAATTGAACAAAAACATGTTATGGAAAGAAGATAAATCTGAAGATTTCCAAACATTGAAATTAGATTATAAATTAACGAAAAAATTGTTAACATATTTAAATAAATAGACAAGTGGGAAGACTACCCACATTATGGAAAGCATCATGTACATGTAGATTTTCTGAGGTCCTATGAGCCGCCACCTAAGGTCTGTCCTTGACCTTAGTATGGCTCTAAGTTTCAACTGTGTGGCTGTCTTCTCTTGCTGTTTTTAAGACAGCAAACAGTCACCAAACTTTTTGCTCAATATTTAATGGTTAAGTGCTCTTTTAAGGTGCCCTTGCAAGTGTTTTCTTTACTCAATGTTAGCACATGCATAATACATTAAAACACATAACACTACCTCTAGATCTTTGAACTTTAAAATGCTGATCTAC
>ML776814.1:1342663-1352978 GCA_009831015.1 Picea engelmannii
GAAGTTCATTCCATTTTAGCATTTAACTTAACCATAAACAATAATGTTGCAGCAACCAAGATCACAAGAAGAAACACCATGCACAAGAACACAAGAAGTATCCTGGGAAACCCTTCTCAACAAGGGAAGAAAACCCAGCCAAACCCTTTGCTATATTCTTCAAGAGAGAGACCTTCACCACCAATAAAACCTAGCACACAAGAGGGTGCTCAAACCCTAGAAGACTAGCACCCAAGAGAGGTGCACACTTTTCCCAAGAAGATGTACTTGCTGAAATTTCCAAACTCACATGAAAGATATGATTCCTAAATGGGAAATTTACCTTTAATATACTAACCTGAACTTGTCAACAAAAGTGTCTATTGGCACAACAGGGCCGACCTCACTAGCTTATAATATAATTAATATTAACTAGATTAATTAATTTACAGTCACATTAAGGTGGGGCCGACCTGTACCCTTTACATTACAATTAGAGTACAGGCAGGTCTGACTCTTGAACAATATAGCAAGGGATCTGATACACCCACTAGGGATCATCCACCAAGGGCACATCCATAGGGATGTCCATATCTCTGGCTCACTACATTACACAGAAGAGCCAGTTCTTCACACGTTCACCTGTGGTCGTCCACAGGCACGTCCACTCAACAGATCTTCTTTCCCACTGCATCACACAGGAGAGTCATCTGGAGTTTCTCATCGACTCTTCATCTCAGAGGAGGCTAATACATCATCTTCATTTCTATTCTCATGACGATGCACCCAGCACTTTGGGATTTCACACATTCACCTTGTGCTCAGCCATAGGCACGTCCAACTCAGTAGATCGCCTTTCCCACAAGATAATCATCTAGAGTTCTACTCAACTCTCTGAATGGAGGAGGTCATCTCTACGTTCCACCTCTGTCTCAGATAGGAACCACACACCCTTTTTAGGGGCTTTCTCTCAGGTTTGTAAGCTAGAGAATATCTCACATGGCTGCAATGATCCATATCTCACAGGTTTGTAAGTTGGAGAATGTCTCACATAGCTACAATCATCAACAGATAGGAGGTCTCATCATGAGCCGGCCTATTAAGTCCATGGGCATGTAGCGGTATGACACTGCCATCCATCCGGTCACCAAACCAGGGTAGTGGCTCTTGGTGGCATAGCCAAGTGAAAGGGGGTCTCATCACGATCCATCCTTCTCATTTCTGTGAAATGCTTGTGGTTAACGGTGTCACCATTGATCAGCGTGCCAGGACAGTGTCCTCCAGCTATTCTCTTGAAAAGAAAAAGCAATTAGAGAAAGAGTAAAAGGCATTGAATGGGCTAGGAAACAATGGCATCCATGACAAGGTGAAATTCGCCCTCTACAAAGGCACCCACAGGTATGACCTACATTTCCCTGTTATCATTGCACCCCTTGCCCAAACATTCCCTACACCATCTCATGCATCTACATGACCTAGATTAGTCTTCACTTGGGAAACACCTCAAACCTGAGGAGGATTCGCCCAATAGGACATCATGAGACCCTCTCCAAACCTGGCTTGTTAAACTGCATAATGTCTTTGAGCATTTGTCTAGCTAAAGGGGGGTTTGATGCACAGGTTTGGGTAACTTGATTATTAGATGTGATTGACATTGCTATGATCCCTGTGACTTATGAGCCCATGGAGGGCATACTTGATGTTACTGCAGGACCATGCCCGACGGACAAGTACATATGGGGAGATGATTAGTTCGGACCTCCATGGGGCTAAAATCCCACCAAATGGATGTTATGACCCCAGCTAGGGGCAGAGAGACACCAAAGGCTTGCACCAGAGAAAAAGAAGGATGTTCCACCAAAGACACTTTGGCAGACCTAGACCTAAGGGGATCTTTCTCTCCCAACTGAATGTTGACCTTGGGAGGCCAATGACATCACCCTTGTGATCCTAGACGTCACCCAGCACCAAATGGACATGATGGAGGCAGTTGTGTGCCAAGTGGCACATGTGGCATCATCTGAAGGCCTTGGAAGCCCTAACGTTTTGCTCATGGAGCCTAACGTCCCACCTATGAGGCCCAACGTTACCGTAGGAGGGCATGGTGTCACCTCTACTGCACATTTTAGGGTTTTAAATTGTTAATTTTATGTAAAATTGGATTTTTGATGTAAATTGGCCATGTCGACCTTTTTTTTGACCTAAATTGTAATTAAAGGTCATGATTATTGTATAAATAAGGGACAAATCTCTTATATTTTTTATCATCTTTGACTCACACAAGTGTGAGGTCTTTAAAGGTACTTGGCTGAAATTAAGTGGTGCACAACTTCTTGGAGAGGCTATTTTTGGTGTGTTTTGGCATTTTCATGGTGGAAAGTCTTCATCTAGGGTTTTGTGGCTAGATTATTCTTGATAAAGTAAATCTGCAATTCTTCATTTATTTTTGAATGGTTATGGTAAATTTGTTTGTTCATTTCTAAGATTATGAAATTGTTAGTTTGAAACCCTAGGGGAGAAGCACATGTTATTGTCCTTTTCCTTATAATTTTCCTCCTAATTGATTTTGCTAGAAAACATATCTTTTGAAGAATACACTAGAACCCTAGCTTTGTAGCACTCTAGTAGCATTGCTTCATTAGCTTCATATATTTCATTTAAAGCTTGATCTAAGGAAGAAGGAAATCGCTGGGGCCTTGGGTTACCTACTTTCTAGCATTTTTTCCTTCTAGGGTTTTAGATATTGAGGCCTTAGGTTACTAACACCTCAATCATCTCACTCATCCCTTTAGATCACCTATTATCATTTGTCTTTTCCTCTAAGAATTGTGGCTGCAAACTTTGACTCCAATACCCTAAAAGTCACTAGTTCACTCATTGCAAGTGATTGATTGATCAAACAACTCTTAAACCATCTTCCCTAAGACTTTTACTAACTCTTTCTAACTCTAGATTAGACTAACTCACTAACTGATTTGCTGCTGTTGCAAAAGATTGCTACAACCATCTATAACAGCAGAAAATTCATCTTAAAAGCAAGATGAAAAGCTGATTATACATTGCCATTTTTGCTTCTAACAACTATTATCATTCTGTAAATTTTAGGCTATTATTTCTTGTCATTCTTCAAGCATTATTGAGGCATAATTGTGTGGCTATTGCTAAATATACATTGTTGTTATAAATATTTATATTGCTTCAGTTTTACATCAGCTTGTTTATCTTTCAAGAATTCATGGTTTTATGAAGCACTGACATCATATGGTACTTGCAAATAGTATTTTCTTTCTACTTGTTGTCTTGTTTTGGGAAGGTACACATAAATTATATTTTGCTTCATCTTATTAAAACCTTGGAACTTCTTATATGAGTGACCTGTGAGAAGGGTGGGTTTTCCTCATAACTTTTACCTTAGCCTTCTCAAACCCCCCGGTCATTGGGGACGTCTCCCCTGGGGTACTACTCCTAAATAGAAAGAGGTGTCATATTAAGGTGATAGTGATACGACATCCTCCTTGTTACGCCAATTTAGTATCCACTTGCCTTTGGCTTTGGGCAAGTACAAATTGTGTGATAACAGAACCAATTACCTCATTACCTTTCTTCTCTCTCCTAGACCTAAATCTAACACTTGGGTGACCAAAATAGAGGGCTGTAGGCTCGGCTAATCTTGTTATTTGATCCCTTGAGATCACCAGGGAAGCCTCCCTTGTGGTGGACCTTCTTCCATCACTAAAACGAGAGAAGTCTCTACTTAGGTGACAGTGGTAGAAACTTCCAATTGTTACACAAGATTGGAATCTTGTGGAGGGATTTGCACAAGGACAAATCTTGTGATAACAATGCCTATTACCTTACTAAAAAGTGACATCTCATATGGTTCAAGCCATATACTTGTTGGTTAACATTGTTGATTCGATGCAAACTTCAATTGGTCATAAACTTATTACAAAACTGCTGCTGTCATAACAATCCATTATATGCTTTAAGTGTTTCACCATTCATGGATACTTGTTAATGCTTCATTACTTGCACACATAAAGTTTGCTGGTCCACTAAATGATGATGATTGGTCTCGTAGATATGATCTTGTGAATGAACATATGATTTGTACCTAGCAAATTTTACATTGCATGGTCATTAATGATGAGTAATGGTGAATCGATGTGTTACATTGAATAATCTTGCAAGTTTTCACCTTCTAAGCATTTATTGAGCATCATTTTCTCTTGCTTGTCTTGAGCCATTCCTTTAGAAAAGTCAACCCAAGTCAAACCAAATCTTTGTCCTCACCTGTCTGAAGTACAACAATAGGCCCAAGTTTGACCCCATAAGAAAACCCTCCATAAGTTAGAAACCCTATCCTAGGAATGCAGAGGCAAGGACGGATTGCATATCCATTGCCCCAAGCTCTCCCTCGCAGGGCAGGACTTTCCCTTGACGAGAGTTTGAGCGGTAATAATCATAACTTACAATTTTGTTTCTCTTGAAGACTATTTATACATGTAAATCCATGTAGTGGGTGTTCTTAACTTTGCAGCAAAGTACACCTGTAAGACTCAGTTGCATTGAATAATCACATTAAGTTTAGCTTCCATCTTTGCATACATTCTTCGCACAGCATCAGACTGATGTTAGAATTCAATGCTCATGATATGAGGGGAGTTTTTGTGTGTACATTCTTTAAATTCACTCGTTCTGAAATCAATTTCTTTAGATGTAATAACTAATCTCGATTTCAGTGAGTAGATAGGAGAGTGCAGATTCAGCTGATGCCCACCCAATGAAAGCAGGCAGTATTTAAGAAATGTGAAAATGCATATCAGATGATTCTATCCTTTATGATAGGTTTTAAAGTGCATGCAAACAAAGAAAAATGGAAACAGCCAATCAAGATTTCAAGCTCATTGAATCACTCCCTTTAAGACAGTCATGCTTCCTAAGAAAAGCTTTCTTGCAATATGCTCATGCTTCCCAACCAATGCATAAAACATAATTTAAAAGTTTGTAGTTTATCAATAAAATTGCAGCACAGACTAGCTTCTCAAAACATCACCTGAAATTGTCGATGTTGCTCTTTACATCCTCGACAAACTGCTTCAGGTACTAGATCCCTGCAGTAAACCAGCACAAAATGATAATTTCAAATAGACTACAACCATCAACAAAAACAGAAAATCAACAAGCTGAACAGGAGGGCTATTTAAATTTATAGGTCCAATATTTACCCGGAATGAAGCTTCTGAAAAAGTGTTTGAATATCGCGTGGTTGCTGGTCAAGGACTTGCCGAGGCCATACATCTGGACCAGATGAACCTTCCATACTAAGATCACCAAGAGCGTCATTTCCATCTGGTTCAGCACCATTATTTTTCATTTGTTCTGATTTTGCTTGCTGAAGTCTAGCAAGTTCCAAATCAACCTGAATGTCAAGCCATGATTTTACCAGTGCCCAACACGCTGACTGCCAAGCATTCCGATTAGTACGAGACATTCATATATTATGACAAACCATTTAACTTTATAAAACCTTCAAAAGAAATGCACAACCAGACAAGATATAAAAAGAAAAATCTTAATAACTCCACATACTTGATAAGCCAACATAACATATGAAAATGTATGAAACAAACAACTGAGCAAAGACAGGGACAACATGCTTACTCTTCAAATTAGAAACAACAATCCACAATAATTTACAGTTCACGTTCATGGACAGTATACTAATTTCAAATATGGTATCCTTTCATGATTTTAATGTGTTACTGGTTTTCAAAGGAAAAGGGAATCAACAAAAGAGCCAACTTTCACCAAAAGTTACCATGGCAGTTGATACTGCATAATTGAAGCACATCAATATCATGTAACCTCATAAACTAATTCACCTAGGACAAATCATCCTATGACATGAATACATAGAATCCACTTATTAACTGAAACAAGCAAATGTTTGGGTTTCAGAAATGCCTCGAGTTAATGAACAGTAAAAATACATTTTGTCTGTTTTAAGCCAAATATTTTAAAAGTAAGTTACTTTTACTGCTCATTGTGTGAGAAAAACTAATGCCGATCACTTTGGCAGACCCTTCTAGCACAATAAATAGTGCTTTCGGAATCTCTTTTTCACTCTGCAGTCAAGTTTTTAAACAAAATGCATGTTTTTTGGGACACTTATTTATAACTAGGAATTTCAACCTATACCATAATGTAGGTCTCGTCCATATTTTCAGTTTACATAACTAGTGCTTTTTTCTGTGCATATTAAGAGAGATATGATGCTTTTAGCATCAGCTCTGTTACCCACCCAGCCTAGGGGTAAATAAGGAGATGATGTCTCGAGCCCCAAAGGTAGAAAACATGGAGTGTCGAGAGCCAGATGATCAGCTGAGCCCACATTTGAGGAGACAGAGCCCCTGCTCTCCACCATACATCACTATTCATCGTCAGCAGCATAACAACGTCCACCACACCAGCATGGCCCAGAAAGGACAGCAGATCTTGTAGAGAAACGAGGTACTATCAGGCTGCTAAAACTGATATGTCTTTGATCAGATTTTAGCTCTAATTTTGAAATTCCAAAACTGTCCTTTGTTGTCTTTTAGGACAGCAAACTGTTTAGTAACTTTCTGCTGACAATTTCTGTGGTTAAGTGTTCTTTTGAGGCGCCCTTGCAAGTGTTTTTCATAACAATGATTAGCACATGCAATATACTCAAAACAAATAACACTCCTCTTGAT
This sequence comes from Picea engelmannii, assembly GCA_009831015.1. Lineage (NCBI taxonomy): Eukaryota > Viridiplantae > Streptophyta > Pinopsida > Pinales > Pinaceae > Picea > Picea engelmannii. The sequence continues at coordinate 1,349,380 of ML776814.1, forward strand.
CTTTACAATTATAACAAGCTGATCTGTACACTAAGCATGCATGAAATGAACACAAGTATTTTTGGTCAACATGACCCTGGAAAAACCGCCCCTGGGGAAAGCCAGTTTGGAATGAAAGTATATATAATGATGATTTTAAGAAGTGAATACAACAAGTAAACTAATACAATGGAACCTGATACAATAGCAACTCCTCACGAGAAGCTTTGGAATTCCAAGAAGAGAAATGCACCCAAGCATAGTGTTGTAATGTCCCCCCCCTCTTGATGAAGAGGTTTGGAGAGACTCAGTAGTCTAGCTATCCCCACTAAACTATAGTCTCATGCATCATGGGGACAAAGTCAATAGGAAGCCATTGCCTAAGCACAACATATATTGTTGAGTTGACTTTGTGTGAAAAAAGGTAACTTAATGAAATAAAAGAACATGTTGAGAAACGCTAGGAGTTAACCCTAAGGGTTAACTAACTCAACAAAAGAATAGACTTGGGGTGTAAAAGAAAGGAAGGGTGCACTTCTAAGGCATTCTGGATTATTATCATATTTTTCATTTGGGCTCTTGAGCACAAGCAGTTTTGAGGGTTTTCTAACTAAAACCCTAGAGATCAACTCATTGGTGAAAGATTCCACCTTCCTTGATACAAACTTGGTCCCGGAGGTGCAACATTCCTCCCACACCATTCTACAGCATTACAGAGGTCAGATCCATTGGCAGAAGAGTACTAGTGCGCAGCCTAAGGGGGGTTCCAGCAGGAGGGCGCACCATCTTGTGGAGATCAGTTCAATCTGGAGTGAGAATTATTTTGGGCAAAGGAACATCTGGGTTTTCTTTGTATGGTCCAGAACATCATTTCTAGTCTATTCGGGAGGAAGGTTTCCCAACAGATTATTTCCAACAGTTTGGCACGAGTTGGAGAAGAGAGGGGCGCACTGCAGCAGGAGGTTTTCATCATTTGGTGGCTCAGATCTTCATAGTTCATTTTGAGACTTCACCAGTGGGGTTGCATTGCCCCGATCTATCATCTCAGTGATTTTTGTAGTAGTTGGAGGCCTCTAGGAGAGAGGCCGAAATATTGGATCTTCAGTCATCCAGGAGGGTGCAAACCAGTTGAGAGTTTGCTCATTTGGAGGGCCAGAACTTCATCATTCAGCCTAAGACTTGGCCAGGAGGGTTCTAGTGGCCCGATCTACATTCCAAGGGAGTTCTGAGTCATTTGGAGCACAGGAAGAGGAGGGCTGAAATCTAGGGAATCTACAGCCACCAAGACACCGCGCAACTCAGCCAGTTTGAGGGTTCGACACTGCAGAGGGCCAGGGTTTCATCTTATCATTCATCTCTCGCAGCTACTAGCCTTTGGAGGCTTGTATCTTGTATATTGGTTTTCCTTATTGTATCTTGTCTTTGTTTATGGTGTATGCTTCAGATCTATCACTTCATTGCTATAATCTCCATAATACAAACCCTAATAAGCAACTTCATGAGTAAACCTGCAAACATATAACCAAACAACAATAAACAGAGAACAGTAAGTGTTTCCAGCAAAACATTTGGCTTGGGGACATTACAAGTGTGCCCTCTCTCCTTGTTTCTCTATCCACTGAAGTGATGCGCCAAGTGATGCGCCCTCCTTCCTCTTTGACCCAATGAAGAATCCCTTCCTCCTTCCACACAAATCTGTTCTTGTGTGTCTCCTCCAACATGAGCCAAACAGATATGAAATAGCACAAGTCCTTCTATTACATGCTAGTGGTGCGCCCTCCTCCACATGTGCGACCTCGTCCAAGAAATATTGATCACCATAAATAAACAAGGGTCTAAGTTGTCATAGCTCCTCCATGGATGTAGGCTCCCAAGCTCTCCTCTCCCAATGCTTCCATTCTCATCCTCTTGCCCTGCTCCAAACTGTCTTGGTGAACATACAAGTGAATGAGCCTCCAAATGCCCTATGCACCCTCTTAAAGGAATCATAAGGAAACCTAAAAAGTGGATGGCTAGGATCATCCCAGGCCATCCCTAATCAATGGTTGAGATATCTCAAAAAGAATCTCAACTCAAAACCCACTTTGGGTTAAGTTTACATAGTTCACTTTATGTCCCTCAATTCACCCACAAAGTGAATTAATAGTCACTTTTCACTCAAGTGACAAATTTCACCATTTTTTATTTAGGAAAATGTCAAAGTGAAATTAGACAAAATATAAGGCACAATGGGTCAAATATTTCCCTCTTGTAGTTAGAGACCCACAAGCACAAGGGGACCACTTTCCAAGGTACCCAAATCTCAACAGATCTTGCTTCATGAGGTAACAATTTCGGTCTCATGGAAACTGTCACTTTAATAATTGAAGCATTTGAGCATGTTGCAAAGTGTCCTTTCTTGATTATGGAACGTTTGCTTGGAAATTATAACTTTTGCCTTATTCCACCTTGGTGGTTGACATGGTTTCCTAGTAAGTGGGTCACCCTCGGGAAAATAGTTACTACTGAGGGGTCTCCTTGAAGGGTCATTTTACACTTCTTTCCCTTCATTTCCTCATCTTTTAGGTTTTTGGGTTCAATGACCCCAAGAAGGGCTTGTACCTCATTTCATGGGAAGAAGTGGCCAAAGGCCCAAAGGTGTTGTAGCTAGCACTGTAAAAGTCAAAAATCCATAATCTATCCTTCTACATGCTAGCCCTAAGTTTTTGAGAGCAATGAAATGCTTTTCCATATAAATGAAGGACCTTTTCAAAAGAAAATAAATAAAAATGTCTCGCTTGATGGGGGAATGCATTGCAATGTCTTTTTAATTTCCAGTGCATATGGCACTCAATGTTTTCTAACTTCAAGTGGCATTGTGGTGCTCCTTTTCTTTACTTGCACATAGCACTCAATGTTTGGACCATAAAAAATGAAACGTAAATAAAGGGCTTGCAAAAATGTTGCATTGCAAACGAAGGGATGCAACACACCCTCAACAAAGGCACCCATAAATGAGACAATATGAGCCCTCGATATGTCAAGAACCCGATACCCAAAAGTACTACCCCAATTCACCTCATATTCACTACATGACTTAAAGAGGGTCTTCTTGGTAAACATTCCTTGACTTGGGGATTGCCCTACCCAATAGGGCACCATAACAACTCTCCCATTCCTAAATTTGGCAAAGTTTATAAGGTCTTTGAGCATTTGTTTAATTTGAAAAGGGGGGACTTAATGCAATTGTTTGGGTGGTTCTTTTATTAGACGTGGCTTATGTAATGTCCCCATTTTGGGACATTATAACATTACAACATTTCAGAGTGTTATGCCTGCCTGAGTAGCTAGATAGGGATGACAGAGAGTTCGGGAGATATTGAGGGGTTTATTTGGGCCCGACTTGTATCGTTCATCATCAGGATCCATTCCGCACAGCTGGGCTTTGGTTTCGTTGCATTCCGACGATTTCTGTAATTTTGAGTTATTATGAGTCATATCTTAATTAAATTCACTAAAAAGGTCATAATGGGCATATTACTTGGAGAAACATCTTAGTGTAATAGCTCATCGGAATCGGGAGGAAGAGTATTACAGGATAAGATGATGAGAAGTGACTTTCAGTGGTCGGAGAAGCCATC
>ML776814.1:1368152-1386611 GCA_009831015.1 Picea engelmannii
TAAAAAATGGAACCAAAAGGACAAGCCGCATTGACATACCCATCATGCTTGTTTAATCTTGAGAATAACTTGATGCTTGCAATAGAATGATGGAGAACCGAAAATGGGAAAGAGTAGGAGAAGAGAACATTCAAGCATTCAACATAGTAAATATACTAGTTTTCAACCAGTGTTCCACAAGGATGCGTCCCCCAAGGTGGGGGGTGTGCTCCCCACATTTCCCATGCTCATGGGATGGGAAGGCACCAGGGAAAGCGTTCCCCACCTCCCCTTTTAGGGGAAACGTGGGGAAACACAGGGGGAAACATTTCCCTGGTGTGGAAATCATGTTTCCCCAAAAGGCGGGCTTTTGGACATCCCCCAGAAAAGGGAAGCTTTTGGGCATCCCCCCACCGTAGTAATTAATGCTAATATTAAATTCTTAAAGTAAACGAAAGAAAATGAAATATAAAGGAGAATGTCACTTTTAATTGTTTCAAGATGTTTGAGTGGTTCCAACCTCATTGGACTTCACATACAGAAAGTAGAATTTCAAGTCCCATTCAAAATTCAGCAAACATAATGGTTTTCAAGATTTTAAAATTGGCAGAATTGCAACGTTTGCACTGGATTCTATCATGTATGAGGGTATGGAACTGTATTTAACCAAGAGCACCAAGCCCTCTATGTACCTCGATGTTGTTGCAATTGATTATTGAACACTTTTGTCATGACCCTAGTAAAATTTACCCTTCACTCAAGTAAAATCACTTATTAGGCATGTTAAGTTTTTTGTATCTTATTTTAAACTTCGCTATATACATGAGAAACTTCGCATATTTGTGTATAATGGTTTGATTCATATATATATATATATATATATATATATATATATATATATATATATATGTTCATTTTTTTTACGGTTCTGATCCAATTCACATTTTTGGGGTCGACCGGTTAGATGATCGAAACAGTTCTGATAACACTGCTAAATATTACTTCATCCACTTTATCAAGAGGAATAGACTTGCTTCTAGGAGAGTTGCAATGCACAGTGCCCTACATCTTGCTCATAGGAAGACACCAAAGTGTTGGAGGGGACCGACAACATGATGGGATGTGGATAAAGAGGATGGTGCACAGATAGATGAGAACTATGGACTAGATGAGTTGCAACATGGTTTGGTTGGTGTGTTATTGGTTACTCATGAGAGTGACTCTGACTCAGATAGTGACATTCCCATTGATGGTCCTGATGACTTTATGTAGGAGATGGATGTACAGAACCAGTCGATGAGATTGACTTCTTGATGCTCATTTTATTTTAAATGTTCATTGTCCATTGTTAATTTTCAAATTTGAGTCCTGACTCTAGATACTAATGACCTCAAACCAAATCTTTGACTCATCACTCTTTACTATTTTTGAGTTTGGGTAATTTCAATTTACTATCTTAGACTTTATTATATACTATTTTTCTTAGTACTAATTAAATTCTCGAGTGATGAATGATGAATTTGGATCAATATATTAATATTTTACTATTTTTGTTTCATTTATGATTTATGAATCAATGTATTTCATTACTGAATTTGAATTCGAATAATGTTTATATCATTTACAACGATGAATTTAGTACTATTTTAATGTTTACTATTTAGTATTTACATTACTCAATGATGGATTTGCATGGAATGAATTGTTATTGTTGAGATTTTATCATTATTATTTTTATTTTTATACTTTAAAAGATGAGGACCACTTTGCTAGGGACCCTAACATCCTCTTGTCCCCCATTTCCCTAAAATTTGGGGGTGCTTCCACACGTCCCCCCTGTGCGTCTCGCCGCTCCCACACTCCCCCATCCCGAAAACTTGGTGGAACATTGTTTACAACACATAGAAAAAAATAAAAACAAAGAGTGGGCTTTAGAGCCTACCTCTTCAACTCTCCAATTGTGGTTGAATGTAGCTATGGAAGCCATCAATCTCCCTCCCAAGCTCTCACAAATCTACTCATCAACTAGAAAGCAACCCACTCAAAATAATACCAAAGATGAGTGAAACAAGAAATAGAACGAGAGCAAATGGAGTGAGTGAGTGTTTTAATCCACCAAGGAACCCTAGCCATCCCTGAACGAGCCTTTCGGAACCTTGTCTTGGTTCCCACAAGCAAAATCAAACTCAATTTCACCCACATGTGCAAGATCACTCAAAGAGCGTTCATGGAACATTTTTTTAGCGTCCCAGGAGCGCCTAATGAGCCATGCTCCTTGAGCACTCCGTGAACGCTACCTATTTGGGCAGGGAGTTAGTTTTTTTTAGGATGGAGCATGCTCCCAAAAATCACTCCTTGAAGGGAGTGTTTAGGAAGCACGCTCACGATGGCGCTTCCTGAACACTCGTTGTAGCAACACACTTCAAGGGTTAAGCATTTGGGAAGGAGCGCTAACTTGCAACATTGGGTTTAACTTTTGAACATTATGAGAAAAAACATGGGTAGCAAGGAGCTTGTTAGGCAAACCATCACTCGATTTGCAACAAAGTTCGCCAAATTTCACTCTCACTACCCAAAGAAAAAACTTAAGGAAGGTGAGGATCCTGATCAAGGGGATGATTTTGAGGATATGTTGTAGTATCATTTTCTTAGACACTAGAGGCCATTTAGAGCACCAATATTCATTCATTTTAGTTCATGTATGTATCGCACTCTATGCCATTTTGCTATATTCACACTTACTAGCTCTATCCACGAGCAAATTTTGCATATTTGGCCTTTAATGGTTTCAATTTACATTGGCGTACAAGAATATATTTATGTATTTTTTTATGAAATCGTTTTTTTCCAATTATTTCTTGGTTTTAGTCCAGTTTAAGATTTTGGCAATTCCATTTCCAATTTGGTTTTAGTTTTGATAACATTCTTTCCAACCCATCCTTCACTCTTTGAATGCTCCATTAACATCACGGTGAAATGCTCTTGCCAACTATTGTAGCTAAACTAAGAGAATCCAAAAAAATCTTCGAAAAGGAAAGTTAGTATCAATAGCTTCCCCTCCTCATCAGCAAGCAATGGCACCTCGAGACCCTAAGAACACTCCCTAAACACATTTAGTTAAGACAATTTCCTAGGCGCATTTAGTTGAGATAGGCTTCCTCTCTTCTCTGGGACTCCCAGCTTTGTATCTCTTTATTTTTTTAGAATAGACTTTAGACTCTAGGTCTTTGACCTCAGAGGTTAGTTATGATTTTCTAGGAGTTACCTCGCACTCCCACTATGTATTCATTTTGATTTACCTAGCAAACCCTTTGACCTATTTACAGTCATTCATCGGAAATTAATAAAATCATCTTAGCTTATCGTATCAATTGCACTTGAGCTAAATATGCTAACTAGAGTAAATGTATTTCAAGAGAAATAGTACAATCTATTAGCTTTTGGGGTTATTCTAAAAGTGTTTTCACCTCGCTAGGAGAGCACTAGGTCTCTTAACACCTTACCAATGCTTCAATGACACATGGGTGGATGATTGACCTTGGTTGGAGTGGTAGCATAGCACCCCTTCCTAGGAAGTTGTTTCCCTAATCAGCATGGTGACTAACCCATTGGGTGCACATGATGGGGCAGGCGGTTGCTTGATTAAGGGAGGAACTTACCTAGGAGGAGAAGTGCTAGACACTTGGAGGAGGTCACTTAGACCTAGGAGCTTGGGACTATGTGATATGCACCTCGGAGGTTGGGCACTTGACTTAAGGACGCCTAGGTTGAGGAGCATAGTTCATGGAGGTATGTCGTGGACCCAAACACATACGTTGAGGAGCATTGGAGCTTAGTGATCACATCAACAGACATGAGAGGAGCATTGGGCACATGAGAGGATATGTGGCACACAATTGGAGGAGGAACACCTTGCATGAGGGCACTTGGATACCACTATGGGAGAGGGGCGTTGGATTAACAACTTGTTGGAGAGCACACCATCCTAGAGGAGGCATGATGAGCCCTAAGAGATGCATGCTTGGAAGGCATTTCATCTTGGGGGTTTGGATAAACCACAGTATCATACTTGTACATCCTTGTACTATAGAGCGCTCCACGTGCAATTGCCTTGTTGGTTACTTGTTTGGACTTATGTCCTTATTTTATGTCTGGCTCCCTCAGCTACTCTATATATAAAGGGAGGAGAGAGCTCTTGTATTCATTATCATCATTGTACTCTCCTCTTTGTATTGTCTTGGAGAATCCTTGTAGGGAGTAAGGCGCTACAATTCATGAGAAAACCCTAGAAGCATGATGTTTGGGTTCATGAGGAAACACTAATCGAAGACAAGGAGAGAGAGAGATGTCTTGGATGTTCTTGGAGAGATGTTCTTGTGTGATACTAGGCTTTGTTGTTGTTATGCTAGGGCTTGTGCCATGCATGTAATCCTAGAGAAGAACATGACCATGGGGTTGTGTTAGCACAAATTTCCATCCTCCAATTGAGTTGATAAACATGTTATAACAGCGATGAAAACTTGGCTTATTCAAGGAGAAATAGCCCCAAATTGTCACAGGCTACACCCCTCTCCATTTGGGCTAGTGCTTGCTAGCCTTCGGGGGGAGTCCCTAGGCACCCTTGGTACCTTGTTGTTGTATTTTAAGACTGATTTTTTGCATGTAAACTAAAAAAATAGCGAGTTGTTTCTCATGGATTGTTGATGTTTTTGGTAGTTGTGGGAGGTATTCACCTCCAAGAGACCTCCTACGAATGATATCTTGAGTAGAGAAAACCCCAATCACTTGTGTTGAGAGATAAGGGTACAAGTCGGCCCTATTGAGTAAAGACTAATTTATATTATGTTATAAATTAGCTTGTATGCAATTTGTACAAGTCGGCCCTATGTGAAAAGACACTTCCCCTCATTATATTAGACCTATATAAGTGTACCCCATCCTCATTTTGAACATAACAACTCGGCCTCTTAACACATCTGAGCCAGTCGCAGGAGTACTAGTCTGAGGCAGCAAAATTCGGCCTGATCTGAGTTATTCTTGAGACAACAAATTGGGCACATCTGTAACAACATATATCTCTGTATTTGGGTGACTTTCTCTTGGATATCATTCTGTAGTAGGTCCTGCTCTGCTAAGGAGTGGCACTTGAGGATGCCTATGGTTGGGTTATAATTAAGAGAATTACCTATGGTCAAACGAGCAGACCCATTATGTAATCTGTGTATGGTTAATCTTCTGGAGATCCTAGTTAGCCTACTGCAGTTGTAAACTAGTCTAGAATTTAAAATTCCACATGGACAGCCTGTCAAAACTGTCCAAAACGATAGGAAAATATGATTCCTTCACTTGAAGGGATCCTGCAGAATTAACATAATGAATATGAAATAGTAATAGAACAGAAAACTACTCAAAAGATTGATAAAATCACAATGAACAGTTCAGAAAATGACAAATCAGATTGCAAATTTCACAAGATACTGACAAGAAACAAGGTTAGAACACAAACACTTGAATTCTTTATTGATGGGTTTGCAAGAGGGTTGGCTACACCACAATAGGCAAGTCCACAACCGGTACAATGATCACTTTGCTCAAAGAAAAGTCACTAGACTAAGAGAGAAAGAGAGAGGAATGAGAAAGAACACTATGATAGTTTCTACTAAGAACCGACCAATAACCAATGAAGAAATAAGTGTGAGTAAGAAATTTAGGAATTAATGTGCATGAGGGAATAAGTGTGAGTGATTAATGCACATAGTGAGTTATTAGTGAGAGTGTATGCACATGGTGAGTTAAATAATGGCTAAGATGCACGGAGTGTAATTTTAACTTTCCAACGCATGTTAGATTGCTAAATTTGGCCAAGGGATGAGGGAGTTCTGAGTTAAAGGAAAATTCTCCCTATTTTTTAGGGATTTCCTAAAATTTAGGAATTTTGCGTTTAAAAGCAATTTAGGGAGAATTTTTAGAAATTGATTGCATGGAAAGTGAGAGGAAAAGAGTGAGAAAAATTAGCCTTGAGTGGCTAAACTTTCTCCAAAAAAATGCCACCTCATCCATGCATCACCTCATTAGCTTAATTAATTTCTCATTAAATGCATAATCCTTGGAAAATTCTCTCTTGGTCCATGATCCCATGTAGAAGCCACATCATCTTGATACTTTGTGACATGTCGAAATATGAGCTTGCCACTTGTCATTGTTGGAGATGACGATGACTGCTAAAAATAGAACTTTCCAAAAATAGCCATCCGGTCCCAAAAATTTGAAACTTCTCAAAACTGACCCAAACTCTCCACAAATGCTCGAAATGACCAGGAGACCACCATCATGTGTCTACTGCTAAAAATAGAATGTCCTCACATGTCCATGACATTATACTCATTGGATTCGATTCTCCGCAAGGAATCCGAATCCGCAATCAAAATCGACATGCGAGCCCTAGTGCTTAACCTGCTAAAAACAGAAATTTGTGATGAATCATCCCAAAAGAGGTCCAAAACACTCAAAATGTCTCAAGGATTCATCATATGTGCTCAAAATTTGAATATAGGGCCTGCAGCTCAAACTGCTAAAAATAGAAAGTTCTTTCATGTCACCCGAAAAAGTGCTATCAAGCCTAGAATCATGCAAGGACCCTCCCTGTATGCTCATAATTGCTCCAAACTGTCAAGTCACCGACTCAAACCATGTCTCCTAAAAAGTAGGGACACCTGATGTATGTACATGTAAACATCTCTCTCGAATGCATGGGAAACCAAGCTAGCTCTAATGCTAAACAAAAACAACCATGTACCATTCATATACCTGTCTCTGATGGAAACCAACCTCTTCCTCAACACAAGTGCTAAACTCTGGGAGAATCTCAAAATGTCAGCCAAAATAGTGCATCTTGGCTCTTAACCCTCAAGATTTTCCAAGGTGAAAATCAAGGGGTTAACAAGTTGCTAATGTTTATTATGGCTCATGTTGTAGCACTAGCATTTTTACCCTAGTATAAGACATGGAGAGTGGAGTTAAAGCCTTGCATGGATTTGGAGCCTTGTTCTTGTGGGATGTGAGGCTAGGGCCAAATCATGGGAAGACTAGCTTGAAGAGTCTTGAGCTTGATGTGATGCCTTGCTTGGAAGAAGATATGGCTACTGTATTCTTGATGTTACATAGAGGTCTTGGTGCTTGTGTCAATGCAAGAGTTAAAGACCTGGCATTTTAGGACTCAAACACTAGGATCAACATGTAAACTTGGAGGCTAGCACTAGAATTGTATTACCATGTACTTGTGTGATGCAAGATGGCTAGGGTTGTAAACCCTAGAGAAGGCAAGAAGGCTAGTGTGGCAAGTTTGTGTGATACAAGGTTGGTGTATGTGCCAAGGTGGACTTGCCAACGTTGATGCTAGCATGTTGAGAATCTTTGATGGAGAGGAAGAATTGTGTGATTCAAGAATACCAATCCAATGCATCTTGTGCCAAATGGCATATGTAGATAAGATGAGATAGATAAGATCATTTTGTTAATGTCCAACAAATGACCACAAAAATAGGTCAATGTGACTAGGAGAGTACATCCAGTGCAAGTACAAAGTGGGAATGCAAAGGTGTCTCCAAGAACAATGCTTTAAAGCAAAAAACGATATTAAGATCTCACAAGCAGTTAGAAACTAGCTGCTGAAAGTCTAGCTAAAAGAGTATATAAGATACGAGGTCCACTTCTCTCAACCAAGATTAGGTGCATGGGACCTTGTAACAATTTAAGGACATCTTACACTTCAGCATGATAAGAGAATTAATTAGGACCCAAATGGAAATGATGGTCTGATCCTTCACATGGATTCGTTCATTTGCATTCTTCAATTTGAGAATGTGAGTAAATGAAAGAAGTGAAGCCTAGGCATGCTAGCCCCAAGTTGGTCAGCTTGATAAATTTTATCTTCTAGCTAAGTTACATGTATACAAAAACAGGTACGAATACAAATAGGTTATGTCTAGGATATGGCATTTATTAATATATTCATATATCTGGAAAACCATTCAACTTTAAATCATTAAAATATGTAATATTCAAAACTTAGGAATTTAAAAGTTTATACATAGAATTAATTGATTCCAACTAGCATTTGTCTGCCAAAAAACTGTTGGAAAATAAATGATGCCTACTTATCTAATGTTCTCGGAAAACAATTGTGTATGAAGCATGTCTGCGAGATTTTTTTTGTGTTCTTCTTTCTCTGTTTTATGGTCTCTGTGCAAAATAACAGTGCCTTCAAAGATAGGAAAGACAAATGAAACAATAGACTCTTTCTAACCATATACATTTTGTATAGAGTTTACTTGCCACATGTAAAAAAGATAGCTTCTGTTAAAAATCCCTTCTGGGGACTTGCCATCACATTGTAAAAATAAGTTTTATCCATTTAAACTTTAAAATCTATTCTTTCATATAATATTTATAAATTCAATCTTTAAGCTCTATGCTATAATATAATTTTTATCAAGTCTGCTCTATAATTTCAAATAGAAAACACAACCATAGAACTGACTAGATAAAGCATCTAATTAGTAATTACAGCAGGCAGAATTAATTGCAATCCTCTAATATGAGATCATGTTAAACAAATTACATTTGGCATAAAAGATTAAATCAAAAGGTGGCTAAGGAAAAAAAAGGCCAGCATCCATACAGACAATACCATTTAATTTAAATCATTCACCACTTGGTCAGCATGTAAAAGAAATTAATATATTCTACTTGAAAATCATATGAACATACAGTTGGCTAGATGTGAGAAAAAAAAAGGTTAGCACACTACTGTTCTGCTTCCCTGATAACCATAGAAACAATTTTCAAGCATCAAGCAACTTACTTCAGAAGCACAATAGCAAGACCATTTCCAAAGTCTGCGCTGATAGCCAAGCCCACTTTCAAGTTCAATTGCTTGTAATGTTCTGTTCTTCCCAATTTTACGTAATGCTTCAACGGAAGGACAAGGGTCAAAACCACCATTACCACACAAAGTGGCTGCTCTCCATGCCTTGCAATAACGAAAAGAAATTTAAACAATTTTAGACCAACAAGTATATTATGCCCACGTAAAAAGAACACCATCCTATATATCCTACAAACCTGGCCAGCAGAGCGACAAAGCTCACATGCTTCTTTCAACCTTCCTGCTCTAAGTAATACCCAGACATCTTCCAGCAGACCTTGCTCTTGTTTCTGCCTCCATTCAAAGTTTTACAATCCTTAGAAAATCATACATTTTAAAATGCATATGCAGTTTTAAAGCATGCCTAACCAAATAGAAAATCAGAGTAAGTGAAAATACCAAGAATGACAAGTACTAAAGGACATTACTAAGCACCTGGTCAGTCACATGGAATTTGAGAGTAAAGGTCAAATCCAATCAATAAGAGCTCTGAAAAAATTTAGATGGTCAACCGCAGAGTAAAGTATGAATATTTTAACAGGCATATATGCATTGTGTGTTCTTTCACTTTATGACAAAAACATAGTCGCTGGCGAACCTCTGGTGTTTCTTGGACATAATTATAAAGGCCAAGTGCTTTAGATATATCAGTGGTTACACATCTTAAAGCGGATTATCTTTTTAACATATGAAAAATTCCAAATTGAGAGGGATATTCACAGCAGAGATTATGATCCTAATTTAAATATAATATATGCCTTCTATATCCACAATCACTATCATCAATCATTTAACCACTTCATCTCCTCCACTATTACTATCATCAATCATTTAACCACTTCATATCCTCCACTATTACTATCATCAATTGTTTACCACTTCATATCCTATTGTAACGTACCTTGCTGTAGTCAAAGGATGCCATAGCCATTCAAAAGAAAAAAGATAAAACCACATTCTCCAAAAGGACAGAAATAATAACTATTGAATGTGCATGATACAAAAATTGAATCATATGCAGTCGAAATAACTATCATATATATAGTACCTACGAGACATGTTTATGCTAATAGATGAAACACTATCACAGACTGTTAAACACCAGTTTGCATGTGCAACTGGAGGGTTGACTTCCAGCTCTATTTCAACATACTGGTCCATCTACAGGTACATCCAGGCTTTCATATGGTTCAGAGCCTGCTAGTAGCTACACATTGATTTTCAGTGCATTCTGAGAACTTGTTACTTTTAGCCATTCTTCTAATTTCTAGGAACCAGCGTTCCAGGGCCCACATGTCAGAGTTAGCGACAAATTCTTGGTTCTTGAGAGCTTATGATTCCAATCAGCTTCATTTCAGCAACATGCAAGCTGTTTCATGAAACTGATTTTTAGCATGTTGATCCCTTTCATTGTGAAACAATTCTCCTTGCTATTCTTGCCCTAAAAGCCTATTAGCCTCTCTTAAGATTACCTTCCTAATTATGGAAAGAGGACATGCTATTAATGCTATTGTACCAACACCATGCACAAAGCTTGTTTTCAAAAGTTCCCCTCTCTAAAAGTACATGCCACTTTTATCTTTTTTACATGGTTTGCAAGATACCTTGTAAGGGATTTGTTGGAGGCTTGTTTTACCATTAATGCTTTCTTTAGAAACAGGGAAATTAGCTATCTTAGAGAAAGGTGTGTTTTAGGAGAAGCATCCATTGGCAGATTCTGTGTTTCAAGTTTCAACCATGCAAACCGTGAAAAGTGGAAGAGTCTGAACTCTAGGAGTATTCTGGGCAGATTTTTGAATTCATGCATGCTGCTGTGGGTTATTTCAAGAAAGAAATAGCCACATACTTCAAGGAAGGGAGCTCCAATAGAAATATTGCCTGCAGATTTTATCCCGAGTATTAATAACAGCAAGTCATATTTTGGAGGTAACACAAAAATGAGTTGTTTCAAGCAGATTTAGGGCATCATAATTAGGTGGCAGCAGAACTCTTGGAGGTTGAGAGCCTTGGATAACTCATACTTGCAACCTGTTCACTAATCAAAGCAATAACAGCAGATGAATTAGAGGAGTCTGCCTTAATAAGAGCATCTCCAGCAGAGTTCAGACATGATTTGAAAACAGTGGTATTTGGAAAGGAGTATGCTCTAATGAAGGATTTTAAGTAGATTTGAGTGGCTAAGAGAGGAAACCGTCATATTTTGGATGGAGCACTCTGCTGGACACTAATTCCAGATTGCTGTGTGTTACAACTTACACCCCAGATTCTCTGCAGTGTACCCTACATTTTTATCACGAGTTATGACCACTCCGATGTGCCCAAAGTGTGATGATTTCTTTATATGTGGCCATGATGGGATGACTTGATGTACAAGTGTTGGTTAGAGGTTACCCAGATTCCCTCAAGTGCACAGTCATGGCATGTCCTTTTAATCCCCATTCTCAGGGTGTTTGGTTTTATTGCTCCGGCCGACTATCCCTTGGACGTGGTAACTCCCTCTAAAGTCAGGCATTTATGTCCTAGGTAGGTATACAGTCATTTTGAGGTGGATCTACTAGGATACATGATTTACGGGGCCCTAACTATTCACTTATTCTTTTGCTATGTAAAATCTGATTACAATACCATGGTTTAGCACACCTTACCCACACAAACCCTCTCATTCTTACATATGTACCACATTTTGGCCATCGGAAATGACTACACCTGATCATCCAGTGTCACATTTCTCGAGGCAGTTTCATGTCTTTTGAGGCATATCACAGATTTTGAGGCATTGGTCACACTCTCTGAGGCACACAGGTTGTTTTCCTCCATATGGACCTCATCTACACTTTCCATGTGTTAGATGTCAGAACACCCCCCTCCTTTGGCACTTTTTAAAGCATTTTCTTCACTAACAGAGTGTCGACCTCTCTTGGGGCACTTTATGACAGAAGTGAGGTTTATTTTGAGCCATTTGGATGATGTGGAGGTCACATCATCCCTTGCTATCTGGAGGGGCTTTTGATCACACTTTTGATTAATTGTTTAACAAATGAAAGAAGTCGTCCACTTAGAAGGGCTTTATTTGACTTAGGGTAAGGTCGTTCTCTTGCTTCAAGAAGAACGTTGGAGCTAGGTTGGCCAAGGATCCTTCTTTGCCATACTTTGAGGCCTCCCAAAGCCACTTTTGATAAACCTTGGAGCCAAATCGGCCCTCTTAGAAGCGTGACATCATTCTTGTGCTTGAGGGTCTTATGACCCATTTTTTCACTTCGAGGGTCACTCCCATGCTTCATAGAGGTTCCTTGACCTTAGGTATGGACATGGTCATGATTTTGAGACATACTTTAAATATTTATGGACATTATTTGAGAATTCTTTGAGCACATTTTGTGGAGACCGTACCCTTTTATAAAGGTTTCTAGCATGTAAAACAACATTTAATTTTAATTTGACTTAGTCCCCAAATTATGTGGGTGACAAGTGACGTTAATATTATTTCAAGAATGGTAAGGAGTTGTGAGCCTCAACTATAAATAAAGAAACTCCTCTCATTTCAAATTGTTGGAGATCATTATTGGAGCCATTTAATAGAAGATCTTTACTTGGTGTTTTCTTGGTGTCAATTATTGGAGCTCTATCTTTCTTGGTTATTCTTCTTGGTATTTTTAAAGGTTATTGTGAAATGATTCAAGATTCTACATAAACTAGCAAGATCAATCCATTGAGTAATCAACTACTTGGATGGAGGACGTCCAAGGTTTGTATCTCTTCCTTCTTCCCTAAAATGATTCAGTAAGTGTTTATCTCTTGTCTTGATTAGTTCTATACTTCTTGGCAACGGTTTTAAGTATTTTTTTCATGTCTTTTGTTGACCTTGTTGGCAAAGCCTATTCCCTTGGGGAAACCCTTCTTCCAGGGCCTTCGTTTCAATTGTTTGTCTTAATTAAACAAGAGACTACTAGCCCTGTGGGCCTAGTCTTACTTTAATTCATAAACATGGATAACCAATTCTTAGAAGGGCATACTTCTTGACCCCATTGAGACAAGGCTTTGATCTTCACTCCCAACAACCAACTTCAAAAACCCAAAAAATTCAATTCTTTTATTTTCCTGTCATATAAAATATAAAAAAATACAACAGATAAACAATCAAAAATATTTATTTCATTGTCTAGAGTAAAGCTAGCGGTTTACTTTCATTTTCTAGACATTTTCGCATGTGGGTTTATGCCTCATTGCTAATTTGTAATCCTAAGAGGGTAAATCGACCCTATTGGTATTGTGCTTCAAGGTTGTATCTAACGTTTTGTGGCTGATTTACAGCAATAAAAATCAGAATTGGTGAAACCCTAAAGCTAGGGTTTAATCTTAAAAGGTGCATTATGACCCTACCCTAGCTTATATTTCAGTTGTAGATTGTTTATAAAGCATATCTAACTCATTCTAATGGTGAAATTCATCTCATAAGCGGTTCGTTGTTGTTATATTTCAGTTTGGAGATTTTTGGTGAAACCCTAGGGGGATTCACCATCTATTTTGCAAGTTTGAGCTAATTCCATGGTAATTATTCGTTTGAACTTGCAATTAATCATTGTTGGGCTCTTTTTGCATAGTTTATTCATTTCCCTAGCTAAAGTACCCAAGGTACATCATTCTAAGTGCTTTTAGGCACTCTTGGGGTACTTTTCCTCACCCAAAATCTGCATTTTCAGTGTTCTTTATTATAAATCAGATTTCGGAATTGTTGGACAGTAGCAAGCTAGTTCAATTTGCAGCATATAATCAAGGTATAACTCAGGTATATCATCCACTCTTCATTTGTGCAATTAGATCTCACTCTTGAGCGGTTAAAGGTACCTTTTCTCCATCTAGACAGTGATTTCTTTGTGCTGATTTATACTTTTGTTGTAGCATATTTATTTCAGATCTCAGCACTTTTATAAGTAGCTCCTAACCCTCTTTATATTCTAGTAGTCATTGCCCTAACATTTGGTTGAATATCCCCAAGGCATTTTGCTACTAAGGCATTCATCTATCTAACATATATTTAGGTGTGCAATTGGAAGTGACTTGTACTTTACGGGTTGTTTCAAGGAGAAATAGCCCCAAGAGGCTGCAACTTCGTTCTCTTTTCCTTTGGAACATGTATGTACACTGGACAACCAAATATCCTCAAGTGATTGACTTCTAGTTTCTTTCCAGTGAACACCTCTTTAGGTGTCTTGTTCCCCAATATCTTGTGAGGACTTCTATTCTGGACATACACGGTTGTACTGGATGCTTCTACCCATAAGTGCATGGGTAAGCCCTGGTCATGGATCATTGCTTTAGTTGCTTCTACAATGGATCTGTTATTTCTCTCTACAACCCCATTCTACTAGGGGTTGTAAGGATTTGTCTTTGAACTCATTTGAGACGTACTCACCTCCATTATCAGATCTCAAGATCTTAATCTTCCTTCCAGAGAGATTCTCAACTAAAGCGTTGAATTCTTGAAACTTGTTGAAGAATTCATCTCTCGCTTTCAAGAAGTAGATCCATTTCTTTCGTGAATAGTCATTTATGAATAAGACATAGTATACAAAGTTGCCTAAGGATGGCACCGTCATTTGTCCGCATACATCGGAGTGTATGATGTCCAAGATCACTTTGGACCTACTATCACTACTAATAAAGCTTTCTTTGACATTCTTGCCAAGTGCGCAGTCTTTGCATACTCCATCATGATCTACTTGAATGTCCGATAGACATGTAACCATCTTGCTCAATACTAGTAGTGCTCTATAATTTATGTGAGCAAGTCTTCGGTGCCATAGCTCACTAGAGCTAACATTGTTGTGTACAAGGGCTTGTTCTTGGTGTCCCTTCCATTTATACAATCCTCCTCTCGAACACCAATCACAGTAGCATCATTTGTGCTTGAATTCTTGGGCCATAGAAGAACTTGGCCATCCACAAAAGCTACCCTGAAACCTTTATCTTCTAAAGCAGAAATAGAAAGAAGATTCTTCTTCAAGCCTTGTACAAACAAAACATCCTTAATTGAAATAGGGTTACCTGAGTCAAGTTGAAAGGAGGCTTCTCCAACTCCTTTGACTGCGTGTGTGGAATCTTCCCTAAGCTCCACTTGAAGGGATGAGCTCTTTTTTGTTAAGTTTGTAAGGGAACTTATGAATCTAGTCATGTGCTTAGAAGTGTCTATGAGCCAAGTATCACTTCCTTGAGTGATAGTGCCTATGAGTGCTGAAACAAGTATCATCATCATCAAACGTGACCGGTTGTAGCACTAGTTCATTAAGATCCAAGTTGGCTAATGCCAACTCAACACTATTGTTCAAACCCTTATCATCAGAAAACACATCCCACATCTTTGTCTTTCCCTTCAACCACTCTTCTCTCTACCTGTATATAAGACGGAGGTTTTATGTGCACATACACTACTAAGTCACCTGACACGACGACAAAGAGAAGAGTTCAATAGAAGAGTTTATACTGGAGTGAAGGGTACATTTTTACTAGGGTCGTGACAAAAGAGTTTAACAATCAATGCCACCAACATCGAGGTACATAAAGGGATTGGTTCTCTTGATTAAATGCCAGTTCCATACCCTCATACATGATAGAATCCAATGGAAACATTGCAATCTTGCCAATCTTGAAATCCTGAAAACTGTTAAGTCTGTTGAATTTTGAATGGGACCTAAAATTCTACTTTCTCCATATGAAGTCCAATGAGGTTGGAACCACTCTCAAACATCATGAAACAATTAATGGTAATGTTAAAAATTTAAGTAAAAGGATGAAAATGAAAGATAAAGGACAAAGATAAGAATTTAACATTACCATTAATTACTAGGGTGGGTGAAATGGAGGGGGTAAGGCAAAATAACCCTCAACTACACACCAAAACACCTTACAACTCCAACTTGCATGAGAAAACATGAACCAAGTACTTCTTTGTTACTTAGGTTTTAGGTTTTAGGTTTTAGGGACCAAACCGACCGGTTTGGTCATAAACCGACCGACCGGTTCGGTTTATTGGCCGGTTTGAACCGGTCGACCATCAAACCGATCAAACCGGTCGGTTCCAATTCTGGTTTGCCGGTTTTTAAAACACTGTTGCTAACTGGTCCTAGATCTGCGAGATTCTCATGAAATAGTTGGAGACTGTTTCTGACTTGTTCATTGTCATGTTTCTGAGTTGATGCCTTAAAGTAAGCTTTTGGTTGTTGTTCTTGCTTTCATAAAGTTTGGTTAGGGCATCAAACATTTCTTTCAGGAGGCTTCAGTTCTGATACATTTGGTATCAAATAATCTTTAATAAAGTCTGTCAGGATCCTCTTGGCCTTGACTTCATTCTTCCTGAACTTTGCTTTGGCTTCATCTTCTTCTAGTTCTGGAAGAACCTGCTTGACATGATCCAATAACACATTCTCTTCTAGAATGAGTACCCTATGTTTCCATGCTCTGAAGTTATCTGCTCCATCCAGTCTATCTTCAATTCTCATACTTGTACTCGTTTTCGCCGATAGAAACCCTAGATCTGAGAAATTTCAAATTTTTGAACTTCACCAAACTGCAAACAGAGTGTTGCAGGGGGTGCGGTAGGGTAGGGGCAAACTACTCTATGGTGAAATTAGTCCCAACGCCTTGGAACTAGTCGTCAACGAGCTTGACAAAAAAAATATAGCTATGTGGCGGTAAGGTAATATGGCAAGTTGTTGTTGCAAACGATCTTCCTTCAAGTGGTTAAATTGTTCTGAAGGTAACCATCTCTGATACCATGTTAGATTTTTATTTATTTACAAATAAGTAGAGTTACAAGTATTCTTAGATCTTCTTTTACTTTGACAATTATATCATGTACCGAAATATAAGCAACATAAACAAGAACAAGAGAACACAAGAGTTTATCCTGGGAAAACCCCAAATGGGGGAAAAACCCAGCCACCCTTTCTTAGATAAATTCCGTCCAAATAATCCAACCATGAACCAGCTCTTAAGAGAAAACAAATAATGAAGAACCCTAGCACAAGGCTCACGCACAAAGTAAACCAGGCAATTGCAGTAGCAGCACCACAAAGCTACAGTGGCAACATTATACAGATAGGGGAGCGCACAAGAGAAAACCACCACCAAGAATAACCAACCAAGAATCTCCAAAGTGCAGTGTTGCATCTTCCTTCCTTGCCTCAGACTAGCGCCTTCTCCTTGAGTGAGTTATGAATGAGTGAGTTGGTCCAAATGAGCAAGACGTCTCCTTATTTATAGTCTCCCTATCACTTTAGTTGGGACGACTTCTTCTTTGGGAAATTCTATATCCCTTTTATCTTTTCTCTGTGAGACGACTTCTTCTTTGGGAAATTCTATATCCCTTTTATCTTTTCTCTATGGGACGACTTCTCTTCTTGGAGGTTCCAACTTTACTTTATTCTTCTATGGTGGGTCGACTTCTCTTTTGGGGTGTTCTTACACTGTTCAATGCTCTTTGTTTGTCTTCCAGAATCTTCTCTTCATCTAAGAAAGGTTGTCTAGGAGGAAAATACCTCCCGTAGCTACCGAAACATCAACATTCTCTGTGGTAAAAAGCAGCAATTTCTTTCCTTCAAGAAACATTAACCTATGCAAGCACTCTTCCCTTCTCCTAAAAGCTTTTGGCATATCCTTTCCCCTAGACAAACCGCTCTCCCACCTCGGTTAGATTCTCGATCCAATTTTCCTCTTGCTACATCCCTTTCTCATATCCCAGGGCAGCCTGCAATCCACATCTTATCCCCTACCCCTTGTCATATATTCTCTCATGGAAACACTAGGAGAGTCATCAAGATTATGAGCACTAAACATGTTGGTGATGAGGAAGGATTTCAAGCTGAGATCCTCAAGGATGGTATTCACCCTCTCAATTCCCACATTGTTGATTTCTTTTTTTGTTGTTTCTTTTTGGTTTCATGAGTCCTAGTCCCATCATATCCTAATTTTTAAATCAAGAGCTAACTTAGATCCAAGCAATTACAGCACCATCGTGATTGAACACACTTTCGCCAAGATTTATGCCACAATGATTCACTTGTCGCTTTTTAACATGGCTTTCCAATGCTTGAGTGAAGACACCTCAGGGCCTGAGGGCAGGAAAGTTATGTTAGGGTAATAGACCATTGATCACATCTTCATGTTGTTAAATTTTTTTAAGCCCACTAATATAATTTCTAAATCCAAAACAATTTTATGCCCAGAACAAGAACAACAACAAATTCTAAATTCTGATCTATGAAACAGAAATATAACTGCGCAAATTAACCTTTGCAATACACAGCGGAAAATAGAGAAACCATTCACACAACCTCAACACAGCAAATTTACCTTCGAAACTCCCTCTCATATGCCTCAAAGCCCTATGGTTGTTCTATATCAATGTTACCAGAGCGTGAAGCCAAGCGGGAGCGTTTTTAGGAACCGAAGCGTCGGGAGCGTCATTTTCAAAAAATCCTAGGAAGTGAAGCGTCCAGGAAGCGTCTATTATATATATATATATATATATATATATATATATATATATATATATATAT
>ML776814.1:1389778-1405277 GCA_009831015.1 Picea engelmannii
AAGCACGCTTCTGGATTTCGGAAGCTGGCTTCCGACCCAGCTTCCTGAGAGGATTCGCTGGTAGCGGGCTTCCTAGGCCAATGCGGGGGGGGCCGCTTCTGGTAACACTGTTCTATATACACTTCCTCCTCAATAACTCCATTGAGGAAAGTCGTCTTGACGTCCATTTGATGAATCTGGCAAGCCATCTCTGCTACTAATGAGATTACGTCCCAGATGGAAGTAATATCTGGCTACCGAGGCAAATGTCTTGTCATAGTCAACTCCCTCTTTCTGAGAGAAACCCTTAGCCACGAACCTAGCTTTGAATTTCTCAATGTTGCCATCTTCAACGTGCTTGATCTTATAGATCCAGCAAGACCCAACCACTGACTTGCCTTATGGTCTTGGTACCACCTCCCAAACATCATTCTTCATGATGGAGGCATGCTTCTCCACCATGGCATCCCGCCAAACCTGCTGCTGCGATGCCTTCTGAAAACTAGAAGGCTCCTTGTCAATGAAATCAGTTATCAACGCCATATACCCCGAGTATCGTTGTGGTGGCCTTCTCTATCTTACACTCGTCCTAGGAGCACCCACGAACTCCTTAGCATCTCGTAATGTCTGAGTAACCTCTCGGTTCCTCTTCCTCCCTTCAGTAGGAGGTACAATCTCAGTGGGTGGGGCCTCCTGCTCCTCATCCTACTCCATTGTCTGAGTACTAGTCCCTGTGCCTGTACATGTCTCTCTAACCTATACATGTGACTCATGTTCCTCCTTTGGAGCTATCGACTGTTGATCCACTGCTACTGACGGCACATCATATGACTTCCTAAAAGCCTTCTCCTCCTCAAATCGTACATCCCTCCAACCACCGTCTTTTTTATTGCTACAACATAGACTTGATAGGCCTTCAAAGTTTCATTATAGCCAACGAAGATCCCCTTCTCTGATGTGGAATCTAGCTTCGTCCTCTTATCTGAGGGAACATGACAATAGACTAGATAGTCGAAAATCCTAAAGTGACCAACTTCCAGTTTTTTCCCTATAAATGCCTCTTCAGGAGTCAATCTCCCCAACACCTTGTGAGGACTCCTATTCTATATGTATATTATTGTACCTCATGCCTCTACCCATAAAAAATTGGGCAGATCCTGGTCATACAACAGCGCTCTAGCAACACCAATAACGGCCATGTTCTTATGTTTTGCTACCCCATTCTGCTGAGGTTTGTAGGGAACTATCCATTCCTTCTTGATCCCTACTTGTGCACAGAACTCCTTGAAGGCTTTCCCTATGTACTCACCTCCATTGTCTGACCTGAGAACCTTTATCTTCCTTCCTATCGCATTCTCCACAAGATCCTTAAACTCTTGGAAGCGACTGAAGGCCTCATCTTTGGCCCTCACGAAGTAGATCCAGGTTTTCCTGGAGAAATCATCTATGAATGTGACGAAGTACTCACATCCTATCAAGGATATTGAAGACATAGGCTTGCATACATTTGAATGCACTAAATCCAATATGCCCTCGATCTACTCTCACTGCTTAAAAAAGTTGTCATTGCATACTTTCCAAAGGCACACCCCTTACACATGTCACTGTGCTCGATGCTAACTCTGGAAGGCAAGTCACTATCTCCTCGAGCACGTTAAGTGCCCCATGGTGTAAGTGAGCCATTCTATGCCACAGCTCTCCCATATTCTTATTGTTGCTTACCAAATCCTGAGGTGACTCAAACTGCAACCTATATAACTTACGTGTCATGATCCCTACCATCTTGGCCTGCTTCAAACCCCTAGGTTGAATGTAGACTTTCGGTCCCCTGAATAACACATCATACACTTTGTCCTAAAGCGTCGAAATTGATATCAAGTTCTTTGTCATCCCCGGTACGAACAACACATTCATAAGGTTAAATATCTTGCCTGACTCCCTCTGAAAGGTGATTGTGCCTCGTCCCACTTAAGTACATTTTGACCTATTCCCCATTTCTATATTGAAGTCCATCTCCTCCTCTCTGAAACTGGAGAAGTTTTCTCTAACTGTTGTCATATGATATGACGCACCATTATCAATATACCACACCCATGTGGCCTTTGTGCCTGAGATAGAGAGGCAAGCAATGAGTGAGAAATCCTCATCAAACTTGGAAGAAAACTTGTCAATATCAATTGATATTGTTGTCTGTGGCTTCTTTTTGTCCTTCTTCTTCGCAGGACATTGACTGGCATAGTGTCATGTTTTGTGACAAGCAAAACATTTAACTTTGCTCATGTCACGTTTCTTCTCTCCTTTGGAAGTCTACCCACTTCTTGAGCCTTTCTTGGTTTTATCTTTGCCCTTTCCCGCGAGAGCAATATTTTCTTCTTCCTCCCCCTTGTGATGACTATTGGTGCCACTGAGAGATGTTAAACTCAACTCTTCTTGCATGAAGTCATCTCACAATCGATCTCAATCAGGAGTGTGTTCCCTAGAAACAATGCCTCTCACAAAGACATCCCATGACTTGGAGAAGCCATTCAAGGCTATCCTCACAAGTTCAATGTCATCCACACTCTCTCCAACATCTGCCAATTCATCCTTTGTTTGCCTGAGTTTGGTGAGGTAGGAGGATACACTATCCCCTTCACCATTTTGGTATTTCAGAGTTTCTCCTTTAGAACCATCTTTTTGTTGAGGTTTGAATTTTAGTACAGCTTGATGATGGCTTCCCACATCTTCCTAGTTGTATCCAATCCTAAGAGGTGAGGGACGATATGGTCCTTAACCCCTTCCAAGATAATACGCCTTTCCTTGGCATCATTTTTCCTATGAGCATCAGCTTGTTTTGAATCAATTGGAACTGCAACAGTTTTAAGTGCAATTCTTTGAGCCCATAGTGCTCCAATGATAACAATATACGCTCCTTCTAGATGTCAAACTTAGGTGCTCCATCTAACCTGTCCTTGAATCTGATACCTGAAACTAACATGATTCTGAAACCCTTCTACCACAACCTATTAGCTCTGAAGATTATTGTTGGCTGAAAATTCCTTTGTAAACCCTTGGCTTCCTTCTTATAAGCAAAGCTCTGATACCATGTTAAATTTCTTCAAGCCAAGTAATCTAATTTTTGAATCCAATAATTTTTTACGCCGAGAACAAGAACAACAACAAATTCTAAATTTTGATCTATGAAACAGAAATATAACTAAGCAAATTAACCTTTGCAATACACAACGGAAAATAGAGAAACCATTCACACAGCTTCAACAGAACAAATTTACCCTAGAAACCCCAACTCTGGGGAAAAACCAGCAAACGAGGGTTTTATTTTCAGCTTCAACAAATCCAGAAAATGTTTACAAAAGAGATATGTGCCAAGCTTGGCACTTTCTTCTACAGAAATATTGCTTGACCTGAGCCTATGGATCACTAAGTCTTGACCTCTATCTCACGGACCACGCAGCCCCTCATGTAGATATATGTTGCGGCTATAGGTGTGGTTGTGGGAGCTCATGGCCCCACGACTAGACTCTGTTTGGGTTGGAGAGGCTGCAACCTTGCTCCCTCTCCCTCTCGGCTTCGACCTTGGCCCCAAACCCAGCTCCAACACCTCCTACAGGCCCTCAACACCTACCATGGCCCCCACAACCTGGGCACACCTGAAACTCGGAGTCTCTCTCTCATGTTGTCACTGGTGACAGCTAGGAAAAGAAGGCAAACAACATTCCAATCTCCCTCTTGGCCCTTGAATGCTTCCACGGATGAAACTTGCCTTGCACACTTTCAATTTGCAATTGAAAATCCTCGGTGTCACTCTTCCTAAATCGATTTCTCCTCAAGCCAACCCTTCTGCTTTCAAATCCCTGGCTAGTTAATTCAATGGTGGAGATTTGATCCCCAACGTATCAAATCAATGGCTAAGATATAATCTGAAACTCATTTTGAGTTTTGGATAAGCTCAAAAGAAGCTTCTTGTAGAAGGTTAACTAATACTGATTAATAATTGTCATTCCCTAAGTTTCAACTTAGGAAATATTTAAATGATCACTAATCAGATTAATTAATCACATTTTCCTAAGTTAGACTTAGGAAAGATTTAAATGACTTGGAGAAACATTAATCCTTGTGTCTTTTGGTTGCATGACACCTTGCCTAAGCAAAGACACATGTCTGAGCTACAATATTTCAACACATGCTCCCATTGATCCTTGACAAAACATAGGTCTTTTCTCTTGTAGATTAAGTCTATTGTACACTTTACAAATTCTGGTTGTATATTCAAAATAATCATTTTCCTCACTGTCACCAATGCAATACTATAATAAATAAAGGCAAATTTTTGGTTGTGTAATGACTAATAAGTATTAGGGATCTGTGATGAATCAATGAATGATGATGTCTATATCTATGAACATTAAAATGTTTACATATTTTCTATGTTCATGTTCTTAACTCTACATAGATAAATAAAATTATATATATATAGGTGTTTTCCCATTTTCTAAAATTTTGAATGTCACTTCTCCAAAACTTTTACCCATTCCAAAATCCATACCCGCTTTCTTGTTTTGGGAAACTCTCTTCTAACATAGATCTTGGAAACTTACATATGTTCCAAACCAAACTATGGACATATATTTTTCCTACAAAATTTGGACCTATGAAATTTACTTATAAAAACCAGTTGAATTACAAACAAAATACAATTAGATGTATACCTTGTTGAAATATTG
This sequence comes from Picea engelmannii, assembly GCA_009831015.1. Lineage (NCBI taxonomy): Eukaryota > Viridiplantae > Streptophyta > Pinopsida > Pinales > Pinaceae > Picea > Picea engelmannii. The sequence goes on from ML776814.1 coordinate 1,394,482, forward strand.
TAGCTTCGAAGAGTATTCTACTTATATTTGAGTCATTATTGTATAGATCAAATCCCCTTTTGTGGATTGATCAAGTCGGGTCTTGTATAAGATCAAATCCCCTTTTGTAGATTGGTCAACATGTATTTGTATGGTGGTATTTGTAAAGTCGGCCTGTAGTAATTGTAAAGTGGTTTTAGCCACTTCTAGGAAAAGTCGACTCAACCAAGTGAAGAGTCACAACCCTAGTGCCACCTCACAACTTGTATTTATATGTGAGTATGGTGTCTCATTTGAACACACTCACCACACTAGTTCTGCAGCTATGAAGAAGTGCGCAAATCTTGGAGGAAATGCCACTGCAGCTAAGTGTGACGTCAAGGAGGGTTCTTGGTCTGTGTCTAGGTATTTCTTGGTTAAGTGGTGCGCTACCTTTCCTAGTGAAGTAGTAGAGAAGGATCTTTTATTCGATCTTTGGTCTATTTATATTGAGGAAGCTTTTGTTGGGTTTTCTCCCCCATGAGGGTTTCCCAGGATAATATGTGTGTCTTTATTGTTTCTATGATTGCCTCTCTTTCAGTGATCTTATATATGCAGCTAATGTGCTAAATGATTACAATAATAAAGAAGAATCGTAACTGTTAGTTGTATAAGTAAAACATCAACATGGTATCAGAGCATGCCTGAAAGAGACTAACTCACAGTTTATAACAAGTGGCTAGCTTCAACGCACCCTCTCCAAGATTTAATTTCAGTATTGCAGTTGTTGCAAAAATTAGGGATTTTGCATAAACCCTAAGAGTGACATTTTTCTTGTTTGAGGAGGACGTTGAAGAAAGTAACCACACCTATGTAGTAGGAACTCACCCTAGGAGGGCGCATCTAGTCCCTGGATCAGAATTCCGAAATTTGAAGTTTGAGAAATTAGGGTTTCCTCATAAAACCCTAAGTTGCAGTTGTAGTTGCAATTGTAGTACCAGTTGCAGTTGCAGTATCAGTTGCAGTTGTAGTATCAGTTGCAGTATCAGTTGCAGTTGCAGTATCAGTTGCAGTGCTAGTTCCTTCATGCCAGTTGCAACACCAGTTGCAGTACCAATTGCAATGAAAGTTTATTTGAAGTGTTGAAACAAATTTTTATTGTCCTAGTGTGCCTTACCCTAGCATATCTCCAACTACCTTTAGATTACAAATTGCAGCACCTTTGAAGTTGTAATGCTCCTGACTTGGTTAGTCTAGGAAACGTTGCTAATGTGTGTGTAGGATCAATCGTTTACAACATATAAATGATCATACAAATAATAAATGCGACAAAGGACTGCAAAGTTTATCTTATGATATCTCTGCGGATTACAAAAGGTCGAATGCGGCTGAATAAAATGACAACACTCGACTAGATCAAAAGACAAAAGGATCTTAGCTGGAATACAAATAAACAACAAAAGATAATACCCGGAATATGTGAGCACTGCGGGATCAATGGATGCATTGGAACTATGGCAGCTCGTACGGTAACTGTTGGAAGTCTGGAAAGTTCACCCTGGGAGCTATGCCTCTCGGAATGGCCTGGAAACTGTCACGAATTATGTGCCCTGCCCTAGTCCTCAGTACTGGTAACTGTCGGACCCCTCTGCTGGTGGGTTTGGACCCCGGATGGATCCCCCTGAGGGAATGCACCCCTCTTTCTTTGGCAAAATGCGTCCTAGTGATTCCACCGTCAGAATTGGACGAGATGTGTCTCAAAATGACCGTCTTGGTCTACTGGGAAATGGGTTGGAAGGGTTTCCCTGAATATGGCCTGATACTCGCTCGGGAACCCTGAATGTATCCGCCAAAATTGTCGCACTCCCAAGTCTGGAAAATGCGCCCCAGATGATTCCTCCGTCAGAATCTGGCGAGGAACGAGGCAAAAGATGCGCCTTGCCTTCCTCTCAAATGGGTCGGAGGCAAATCTCGAAATTCTCCCTGGATGGGACAAGTCGATATCTAAACCTCCCAGAAGTTGCACCCTCCCTCTGAATGAATGCGCCCTTGCTGCTGAACACTGAGTAACTGTTGTTGAAGGATGATGGAAGACCTATGTGATCTTCCCGGTGACTAGGGTGTGTCTCTCAACACCAAAATCAGCCAACTGGTGTCTTCCTCCTGTAATCCACTGAACTATCTTTCCTGAGATGCGCCTCTCTCCTCAATGACAAGTCATAATCTGCATAATGATGAATTAGGTCGCTGACCCTTCCTTTATAGCTTTCCAAAACCCTAAATCACTGCTGAAACCCTAATTCACTGTTGACTTCTATTTTTAGCTCATAATGACTTAAAAGCGCTTTTAACCCTTTTTAGCTCAATGTCACTTTCTGAATATAACACCTATGACTGGAGTGACCTCTAGTAACCCTGTTTACCCCTTTTATAGCCCTGACTATAGTCTAACGGGGCGGTTTAGACCATTAAGCCTCCTCTTTGGAGCTCCTATTTGGAAAGGGACATTACAGAAGTTTTAAAAGGTTCGTTGTTGCCGAATGGTGCCACTACTTATCGATGTTGTCAGAGGTATGTACTTACATATGTTTAAAATGTATCATTGTTTTAAAGGGTACTTGCAGGAGAAAGGATCTTTTGTCCAAGCAACAATCATAGATCCAAAAGGATCTCAGATCCAGCACATTCAAAGGAACAATGCACCCCAGGTTTGATTAATTTGATATGCCTCTATTTGTTATTATCTTATGAACATCTAGGTTGTATTTTGATCTGTTGAACTTATGACTATCATACTAATCATTGGTCAAAATTAAAGTCAAAGTATTAGATTGATCAAGGTTGAGATTATAGAGTTTATTCTCTAACCCAGTTTTCTGTCAAGAAAGCATATTATCTTGGTACAGAGGACAGGTTGAAGAAAACACTTTTCATCTTGAGTGAAGGAGACTCGGAAGAAAAGAAACATACTCATTCTTGAGGACAAGACTCCAGGTTCCAGGTTTGATTGATTTAAATTTACACATATCAAGTTTGATAATTGCTAAACATTATAGTTGTGATAGCAATCTTTGAAAAGCTTTATTATTGATTACTTGGTAACATGTGAGCACTATTGAGATAAATGCTTATTGTAATCATTTACTAGATATAACTAACATCTCCATTAGGAGAAACTTCTTGTTTTGTTTCCAGGTTACCATGGAAGAATGATTGATCACAAAAGTAGAAGATTGTTTCTCTCATTCCTTATTATTGTATTTCTTACTTTTTACCCTTGTTACAGGCAGGTCACAAGTGTCAGCTCTGAAGGAGCTACTGTGACAATCATTCTCACTATTGTTTTTATTATTATTATAAAGAGTATTTTTCTTGTCTATTGTTTATCCCTTGTTGCTCTTGTTCGGGGAATGTCACAGGTGATAACTCTAAGGGAGCTATAGTGACGGTTGCAGGAGGCAACATATTAGATGAGACATGGAGCAGACTATCTAAGTTGTATACATGACCGTATACATCCATGTACCGAAGAAGAAGAAGAAGCTAATTTTTCTAGATACACAACATCTCATATGAAGACAAAACGTGAGGAGCAGAAGGCTCCAAAGATAACAGAACAAATCCCTTTAGTGTAATTGATCACTCTTCAGATCATCAAGAAGAGTTAGTAGAGCCAGAAGGGCCTACCCAGAATCAATGCAGTAACCAGGAAGAGACCATCATGGTCCCACGACACTTTGCAAGACGCAAAATCGTATAGCATTGATGTGCCATATCAGAGGGAGCAGATCGCTCTGAAGATTATATAGACTCAAAGGGAGTCAAGCTTCAAAGGAAGCATGGACAGACAAAAGCCATGAGTTGAGAAGACTAGATCTTAGCTTCAGAGACCTCTAGGAGACATGAAATCTCCTGAGAAGATTCCCTTGTTTAAATGACACAGGAGGAAATCGGTCAGAAGGACTGGGATATGGATTTTGCCTTAAGACCAAAAGGGAAGTCAATGGTGACTTCCAATATTGATCTAACAGATCAAGCATGTTGCAGATAATAGTATAGAGATGTACAAAACTTGATTTGTGTCCAGAGGATTATCCTAGCAAGAGGGAGAAGACTATGACGAGACACTTGCTCCAGTAATCGAAGAAATAGTTCCAGTGTACGTGAAGACAACCAGAACAACCAAGATTCTAATACAATATAAGGTTCAGAGGGAGCAGTCCATGTATTTGAAGCTTGAGTTACATCCATGAGAGAAGAAAAGCTACCTTCAGCATCAGCCACTCTCAATTTCAGATGAAACTATTGCCATGATAGAATAGAGAAGCTACTCTCGGAGTGATGTTGATGATACTATGGTATCCTGACCAACAACAGGTAGCTCAGTTAGGATTTTATATCCTAGGGAATTGATCAACCCTAGGAAGATCTCGAAGGTCCGGCAAGGACGGTCTATCAGAATACCTATGCATGTATATGCTAGTTGTGGTCAATAGTGGTAGCTCAGTTAGGATTTTATATCCTAGGGAATCTTATGATTCCTGGGCAGATCCCGAAGGTCCGATAAGGACAGTCTGTCAGAGTACCATGTGGTAGCTTGTTAGGATTTTATATCCTCGGGAATCTTATGATTCTTGGGCAGATCACGAAAGTCCGGAAAGGACAGTCTGTCAAAGTACCACAGATGTTGTTGTTGATGCACCTGCCTCATTATGTTGCCACATATAGATTTTGATGTTCAGGCTTCATGTTGTTGATGATGATGATGTTATTCCAGCTTCATGTTGTTGATGATGTTGATGTTCCAGCTTCATGTTGTTGATGATGATGATGTTATTTCAGCTTCATGTTGTTAATGTCGATGTTCTAGCTTTATGTTGTTGACTATGATGATGTTACTCCATCTTCGCACTGCAGATGATGATGATGTTCAGTTTCTACTAATGTTGGTGATGAGAAAAACTTCCGATGACCTATAGATATGACCGACAGTATTCCCACTGTTGATGACGATGTCCCCTCCTCTTGATGATGTATTGAGTCCAACCAATTGCTATTAATGTTGTTAGTAGAATACCCTTCTTGTTAAGGGGGAGTGTTGAATTATTGTAACTTCGAAGAATATTCTACTTATATTTGAGTCATTATTGTATTGATCAAATCCCCTTTTGTGGATTGATCAATTCGGGTCTTGTATAAGATCAAGTTGGGTCTTGTATAAGATCAAATCCCCTTTTGTGGATTGGTCAACATGTATTTGTATGGTGGTATTTGTAAAGTCGGCCCCTAGTAATTGTAAAGTGGTTTTAGCCACTTCTAGGGAAAGTCGGCTCCACCAAGTGAAGAGTCACAACCCTAGTGCCACCTCAAAACTTGTATTTATATGTGAGGATGGTGTCTCATTTGAACACACTCACTACACTAGCTCTGCAGCTATGAAGAAGTGCGCAAGTCTTGGAGGAACTGCTACGGCAGCTAAGATTGACGTCAAGGAGGGTTCTTGGTCTGTGTTTAGGTATTTCTTGGTTAAGTGGAGCGCTACTCTTCCTAGTGAAGGAGTAGAGAAGGATCTTGTGTTCGGTCTCTGGTCTATCTATATTGAGGAAGTTTTTGCTGGGTTTTCTCCCCCACGAGGGTTTTCCAGGATAATCTGTGTGTCTCTATTGTTTATGTGATTGCCTCTCTTTCAGTGATCTTATTTATGCAGTTAATGTGCTAAATGATTATAATAATAAAGAAGAACCGTAACTGCTAGCTGTATAAGTAAAACTTCAACATAACCGCATCTAATGTGCAATGCTTAACAGAAATTAACTGTATAATATGAGAAACTTTTCTTAGACCAACTAACAAGAGAATTTAGCCAAAGAACACTGAGCAAGCGATCAAGATAATCCATAGAAACAATGACAGTACTGTGAGTCATGACTAATGAATAGAGTTAAATCAATAACATATCTAGACAAGAGCACAAATATCCTCTCATTCCTTGTCATCCTGTCCTATTGGTCCTCGACAAAACATGAGTCTTTTCTGTTGTAGATTGATTAGATTGTCCACTTTATAAATACAAATTATGGTTGTATATTGGATATAATCATTTTTCTGTGTCACTTATTTATAACAAATAAAGGCAGACTATTGGTTATGCAATGAGTATTGTGAATCTGGGATGAATCAGTAAATGATTGTGTCTGTATCTACGAACATTAAAATGTTTACAGTTATTCTACTTTGATGTTCTTTATTCCACATAGATATATAAATTCATACACACACACATATAAACACTGATTACACTATTGTCCACCTTAGTTTGCCACAAAAGCTAAAAGAATAACAAAGCTAATGCCTAGATGAGCGCACAAATATACATTCAGACAGCAAAAGACCAGGAAAAATATGACACCTGATCTTCTGGATGAATACGAGCTTGTTCCCGTGTTGGCGCATCAAAGTCCAAATGGTGGACAAGCATTGAACTGCCAGACCTTTTTCTTAACAGCCGCTGTGTTTGATGCCAGACACCTGACTTGTGAAGATACGAACCGGTATACCATCCTTTTACCTGAAAATGGTGGTGGCCCAATGAAATTAATATGCATCAAGGATAATGCATGCAGAAGACTTGCACTTGACCAAGAAGAAGAGAAACACTCAAGGTGAAGCGAAACATTTTCCCGGGAAACAGTAGATACAAATGAAGACAAAAGTTCACTATAGGCAACATATTGCAGATAAATTAAATCTATTGCATGGTCACAAACCTTAGTAAAAGCACAAACACCATAACAAATTCTTCAAGGAGAAAAAATAATTGGCATCATTTCGGCCTGTTGTTCATAAATTACTAAGGGCACTAAGAAGTCCTACTATTCAGTCACCAAGACGGCCGACATATGGCATAGCACCACCTAAATTTCAGAAATTCATGATTGAAAACAAACTCAGAACTGTTATCTAATGTTTATTGGAATAATTTGGACTGCACTCCCACTTCTTAACCTTGCTTCAAGTATGATAAAAGACACAAAAGATACATGCCCTATCAATTGCAGACATAATCATACAGGGGTGCATACTGCCATTATTCTGCAAAAGAAAATGCATGATGTTATCAAAAATTAATATTGTAATGGATTTTCACTATAATTGTTGATACAATTGAGAATATCTTTCACATTAACAAAACAGAGAGTGATAGGGAAACATATATGAAGAGCAGATTTCAAGGAAATTAGGAAAGATGAAAATAGAAAACTCCAAAAAGATTTCGAAGTGTGCACTATTGGAATAAAGCTAAGTTGCAGGAAACGCACCCTCCCTGTTTCCCCCCGAAACGAGGCAAAATTCCGGTATGGGTATGGTACAGCCGGCGGCGTTTCCCTGCCATACCAGCCCGTATGGCCATGTTTCAGGCGTCTTTGAGGCGAATTAAGGAGAAAAAGGGGGGGCCATGGAGCCCCCAAACAGTCAATTAAATTTATTTATGGCATTTTCTATATTCTCCAATAAGAATGAGGTTGATTTTCTGTCTTTTTTTTTAATTTAAAAAAAAATTCTAGATGCAAATAGAAACCCTAAATCTCCTTCCTTTGCTATAAGAAACCACTTGCTTCACTCATTCCTCACACTTTCATTAGCAAGAGGAGATTCCTACAGTAGCAGCATGGAAATTGTGTGTGGTTTTCGTGAACAGATTTCTTTTCTATTTGGTGAGCAGATTTATTTTATGTTTGCTTAGCAAGTTAACAGCTTGGTTTGCAATATGCAAATTTCTGTTTTGTTTGGTGAACAAATTTTCTTCTTGTTCTTGCAGCATTCATGGCTTCTCAAAGTGCTGTTTCACCTTCCCCTAGAGCTGAGGAAGTAAGCAGGCAGCAAAAATACTATCCTCTTTGGATGCATGTTACCAAGGTCAAGGCTATGGCTGCTGGTGGAGGTTCATGGGAATGGAAGTGCAACTTATGCAAGAAGGATAAGACCTTCAAGGGCTCTTACACAAGAGTCAAGGCTCACATTTTGCATGAAGGGAAGGTTATTGAAGGTTGTCCAATACTCTTGATCTACAGGTGAGGGATAAATTCCATAAAGAGCATGATGATGCTCAAACAATTAAGAATAATAGATCCAAGATTGCTATGCATGGCAGTAGCAACCATCTTCCTTCCTTGGGTGTTAGCAATGAGCAAAAGATTGTTCATGAAGCAAGGAAGAGGAAGACACTAGAGGTAGAAAATGAGATATCCAAAGGCCCTGGAGGACAAGGTGCAGCTACAGACAGCAGATTGATGAAGATGTTCAACAACCAAAAGAGAGAAGAAACAGAGTTAAGAGTGGCAAGGGCCATATTTGCATGTGGAATCCCATTTAATGTGGCTCGGTCCCCCATTGGAAGGATATGGTGAAGGCAATTAACGAGGCTCCTCAAGGTTTCAAGGGGCCAAACTATGAAAAACTCAGAACAGTGTTGTTGCAGAAAGAGAGGTCATTGATTCATGATATTCTCAAACCAGTTCGTAGCTCATGGACTAGCACAGGGGTTTCCATTATCTCTGATGAATGGACTGATACAAAGCGGAAGCCCTTAGTCAATGTTATTGCATCATCACCAACAGGAACGATGTTCTTAAGAGCAGAAGATTGTTTTGGCGAAATAAAAGATAGTAAATTCATTGCTGATATTTTATTTTCTGCTATTGAACAAGTAAGACCAACAAATGTGGTGCAATTTATCACAGATAATGCACCCGTTTGCAAAGTTGAAGACTTGATTGTTGAGAGTAGATATCATCATATTTTTTGGACTCCTTGCATTGTCCATAATTTAAATCTCATTTTAGAAGAGATTGAGGGAAAAACTGAATGGATTAAGCAGGTCACAGGGCAAGCTAGGGAGATCATTAAATTCATCACCAACCACCACCAGTCTCAAGCAATGTAACGAGAATACTCCAAATTGGAGTTGCTCAAAGTTGTTCAGACAAGATATGCCTCAAACTTCATCATGTTGCGTCGCCTTGTTGAGGTCAAAAGTGCATTGATGAGTTTGTGGTGGGTGTGACTTGGCCTAAGTGGAGACAGACAGATTCAGAGAGAGGAAGTATGGTGCAGAGGGTGTTGATTGATGAGGATTGGTGGAGCAAGGTAGAATTCTTGCTAAAGTTTACATTACCAGCATTTGAGCTACTCCGAGATGCAGACATAGACAAACCTTTCCTGGGAGAGGTTTATGATGGCATGGATATCATGGTTGAGAAAACCGTGGAAATTATTAAACGGGAGGCTCCCACTCTGTTTTTTGTTGAGGTTGATTTTGTTGAGCATGTGAGGTCCATCATTGTTACTAGGTGGAATGGCTTTAACACTCCATTGCACACTTTGGCACAGCTCTAAATCCCAAATTTTATGATGAGGAGCTCACTGCTCAAAGCAATGGGAAGAGGAAGGCCCCACATAAGGACAAGGAGGTGGCCACAGGAGTGAAAAAAGCCTTCCAGCAGTTGTTTCCATCTTCTCAACAAACAGAGGTGAGGGAGGAATTTGCTTGTTTTGTTGCTGGATTAGAGGATTTTGCAGACATCTCAGCTTTGGAGGAGAGAAGCACCATCAACCCGATTAAATGATGGACTTGTCATGGGGCAAATGGAGTATATTTACAAAGCCTTGCCACTTGTATTCTATCACAAGTGGCAAGCTCTTCATCAGCAGAAAGGAATTGGAGCACCTATGGTTTCATTCATTCAGTGAAGCGCAACAGATTGGGATCGCAGAAGGCTGAGGATCTTGTATATGTGCATTCAAACCTCCGCCTTGTCTCTCGCAAGGGTGAAGAATATACAACTGGGCCTCATAAAGAGTGGGATGTGGATGCAGAAAACCCAGACTTAGAGCTCTCTCTTCCAGCTCTTGATATTGTTGATGATGCAAGTGGAAGTGGAATTCAAGTTGCCTCTTCTTCCCATTGTGGCTCTAGTTCTGTTGAACACGCATCTTGTTCTATTTTTTATGATGAGGATGAGGAACTCTATGATATGTATTAGGATATGTAATTGTAATTGCCTTTAGCTCATGCTTTTTTTCATTTTCAGCACATACAGCCACATTTATAAACGTTGATTTTGGATGTAAAGCCTCATCTATAAAGGCTAATTTTGGATTTTGCTACTTGCATCATGTAATCAATGATATTCATCATCTATGGGAGTTAATATGGACATGGTTTTCCTTCTAAAATGTCATTTATGTGTATCATTATGTTTTTCTTGCAATATAATGCTTTATTTAATATATATATATATATATATATATATATTTATTTATTTATTTATTTATTTATTTTTATATACGATGTTTCCCCGACGTTTCCATTTTTTGAGGGCATGTTTCGTATCGTCCCGATTTCGGAAACTCAGAAACGTTTCCCCGTTTCGTGCAACTTAAGAATAAAGTGTGGTTTCCATGGCAAAGAAATTAAAAGAACATTTCTGATCAGCACTAATTCAGCTAGGCATGATAAATGATGAAATTTGGCTTGATTGTTACTGGTTGCTCATATTAAGAACATTCAATATAAACAGATATTGCTAGGTAAACAGTTGGAAACTCACTTTATGTAATTTTATAGTTCATGAAAATCAATGGAATCAAAAAGGGCCCTTATTCGAGTTTTACTTTCAACAAGTTCCACGGGATGTGATTATGGTGCCAGAGCTAATTTTTAGGCACACGGGACCTACAAGAACAAAGACATATGGTAAAAGAATAAGTATTTGGGATCTGTTATCGCACAGTTTGTAGGAAAGGTTTAAATAGCTTGAAGTCAAGGCTCAAACTGG
>ML776814.1:1408112-1422168 GCA_009831015.1 Picea engelmannii
CAAAGGTCATCCTAATGGCCAGACTAGGGGAATGAGATGGATGAGCGGGGTATAAGATGTAAATATGATAACATGGTGGGAGCGGACGATGGCTCTGCAAATCCCCCTTGGTGGCTAACCAAAACCCATGAATATCAGCTTGCTAAGCTACCCAATCAGTCACCCCAACAATGGTCAAGTGGATTAGTGTAAGATCCAAGCAGTCATCAGAAATGAAAGGAACCTAATGCATATATGAGAAGGTTATAACAATCAAATATGACACATATCATGATACCTCGAACCAATTACCTCATGGAGCAAGAGCCCTCTCCGATGCAAGCCCAGGTCGGTGGTGATGGAAGCTGCTACTGCTAACAGGACAAGTCTGGTGGAGAAGAAAGATGGGCCCTCAAGGGCCATGCTCAAGTCAACCCTGCTCTCGGTACTCCATGTCTAGGACCATGTGGGCCTCGAGACATGATCTCCTAGTTATCCCTAGATATCGGGGATAACAGGATCAATGTTCAAGAATCTGGTAGCGGCTTCTTAGTGTTCAAAATATGTACCAAACTCAAACTTGTCGACATTAGACACTTGTAACAAGGTTAACCATCAAACTCCAACGCAATGACAACGAGCTGCCCTTTTCTCCGTAAAAGGTGCAATATATTATGTTTTCATTTCAAGTAACAAACTTGGTCAAATTTATAATTACAATATGTTTGTCGTCTTTTCAATCTAGGAAGAAAAACCCTTGGCCTCAATGTTTTCCCCTTGAAAGGTACAAATGTGAAAAACCTACAACTCACGCCCAAAACATTCCTCAATTTTCAAGACATTCTCCCTTACGTAGAGCATTTTCAACATGGATTGGGATTACATGGATTGCAATGTTTGTTTATGTTCATCAACAAAATAATTGGCCATGAAGGTAGATTAAAACTGTCATTGAGTGGATATACCAAGTGGTGTGGACCTAATAGGCAGCTACCTAGGAGGAAGAGCAGAGTCCTTGAGCAAGAGGCGACAAGGGTTTTCCTCAACAACGTCTTCTCCTCCATCCTACAAGTCTCCCACTGTATCCATTATCATTGTTGATTTGTTCTGGACTTCAGATTTCATGGCTTCCATTTTGTGGGGTTTCTCAATACGCCATACATGAGTACAGAGTTCAATCGAGTTGTTGTGGTCGGCCATGGCATTTCTTTGTTGGTGGCATGACAAATTCAGGCCTTTCATTGTCTTGGGCATGGCTGATGGTGGGCGACACTGCATATGTCTAATGTTGGGGGGTTCCCCTTGTTTTTCAAGGCTTTTGTTGATGGGTCTGCTTTGGTTTCTTTTGGCTCCTTTTTCTTCCCCCAATGGCATTTTACTGAGTGGGGCGGGTTCCCATTTATGGAGATGCTCTGGTTGGCTAGCTATCAAGGGCTATGTTTTTCTGCCCTTCTCTCCTCAACATTTATGGTGGGACTTCCAAGGGTTCCTTCCCTTTGGACCTCTTTGATCCTCTGGTTTGGGTGGTTTCAGACTATTTACTTTAGTTTTGGATACATTCATTCCTACTTAGAAACTCTATTGACTCTCAAGTCACTCATCCCTGCACAGGTTGTGGTGCTTGAGTTTTGTTCTGAGAGGACTTTTTGGTATCAGTGTAGGCAAAATCTTATTTGCTAGACTTTGTGAAAGCTTCTTGGTGGCACTTGAGGTATAAGTCTTCTTGATGGGGCTATCTTATTCTACACTAAATGCACTTTGGTGATTTTCTTGTTTTGGTTACTCTAATCATAGCAACCTTTTCGATTGCAATGTCCTCGTACACGTCCTAAATGTAATTTCACAATTTATTCTTGGAATAGAGAGATTACAACATTTTCTTGGAAAAAAATTGGTTAAAACCAGCATCGAGTAGTCTAAAACCGTCAACTTAAGCGTCATCTAGTTTTACACCACCCAAGGGACACAATAGAATACCTAATTTACCAAATGAAGAAACCTCACTAGGACATTATAATAAGGTAAAAATAGACACGACAAAATTCGATGACAAGGACAATACTAAGACTATTGGATTGATAAATAAAAGAAGATACTTGGAATTACACCACATTCAAGATGATGATGAAAAAATTAAAATAACATCAATGAATATGGAAAGATGTAATATCCCTAAACTAGCAGACCGAAAAATAGGTCTGACTATCGATTATTTGCAGCCGAAAATGATACACTCGGGGTTGTTGCATGCGTTTAGAAGATTGGTTTTAACATGCGTGGTTATTTTGCATGTTGTTACAGTTGTTTAACAGTATATAAGCAAGTACGCAATAGATAAAGACACAGAACAACAGCAAACTATGTGTTATGGAATATGACCGAGTACAATACCACATGCGGTGAAGTAAAATAAATCTCTCGGCTAGATCAAATCTAGATGGATCTTAGCCGAAAAACAATAAAGAAACGAAGGCAATGATACCTGGAATCTGAAGAATGATGTTGGATCAATGGATGAGCGATATGATCTGCTGCTTGCTACGGCAACTCATATGACAACTGCTGCAAGACTGGAAAGTTCAACCCGGTGGCTAAACTCCTAGGATTTGCCTGGAATATGTCTCAAACAGTGTGACCTGACCTCATACACACTCCCAGTGTCTGTCAGACTGAAGATCAGCCCTCTGTTGATCTGTATTGACCCCGAATGGGATCCCCTGGGGTGTTGCACCCCTACTGTTGCCAATTGTTGCGCCATAGTGACTCCACCGTCGAAATCTGGTTGTATATATCTCAAACTAAGCGCCCTAGCCTCCTTGGAAATGGGTCAAGAGGGTTTCCCCCGATCAAATCCGGTGATCTCTATGGAACCCTGTGAGTGTCTCCCTCAGTGTTGCACCCTCACTGGCTAACTGCTGTGCTCTGGATGATTTCTCCGTCTAAATCTAATGAGAAATCTCTTTAAAGGTGCACCCTGCCTTCCTCTCAACTAGGTTGGAAGGTTTTCTCTGGATTCTACCTCGTCGGAAGAAGCTAAACCAATGGCTCTCCTCAGCCCCCACACCCTCAACCTGGATAAGTGTGCCTAGCTGCTAAACCTATATATCTATCGTTGTAAACCAATGGAAGATCTAAGTGATCTTGTGAGTGACTAGGGTGTGTCTCTCAACACCGAAATCAACCTTTGGGTGTCTTCCTCCTAGAATCCACAATGCCACTGATTCGCCTGAACCTGTGAAGTCGCCTCAGAGCTCAACTGTCAGATCATAATCTGCATAATGAGAGAATATGAACCCCTATCTCTCTTTTATACACCTTTTCACCTTTTTCCCTTCAAGTGACTTTTAATTTATCCTTAATATTTTCTCATAAAATCACTTTATTAATTTAATGAACCTTTTTACTCCAAAAAGTGATTAATTCGCCTTTATGATTTCTCCGACCACTGAAGGTCACTTTTCATCACCCCATCTTGTAGATATTTTTGCCTTGGTTCCAACGAGCTATTACACTAAGGTATTTCTGCAAGAAACAAGCTCCAAATAGTACCTTTAGTGTAATTAATTAAAATATGCCCATTAATAACCTCATTTTACGAAAATCATGGGAYTGCAACGAAACCAAAAACAAGTTGTGTGGAAATGATCTTGATGATGAATAATGCTAAATAAACTAAGTTGGGCCCCATACAACTCATCCAAACACTCTGAGCTCACTGATGACATAGTCTCACCCYYCTGAAGTGGCTGACTCAAGCCTCCTGAAGTGACTCTAACCGCATAATAAGGGAATCCAAACATGGGGACATTACAGTTCTCCCTTCCCAAAGATTGATTGTCCTCAAGCAATCCTATCACACCCTGACACTCTGCCAACTAAACCCAACTGAAAATGATACATGGGTCCCAAACCAACCTAGAAGATGTGAAGCATCCTTCTCTCAACTCACTGTCCGGCGAGATACTGACATAAAAAGTCCCCTCCTGAACGTTACCGATGGGTAGAGCAACATGATACTGCAAAAACTCGGTCAACCCCTCAACGAATCGCTCTATTAGGGAGCCATTATCACACATCTTATGAGAGAACTCCTGAAAGTAACACTCGGCGTCCATAGAAAATGATCCTGACCTCCATGACCACTCCAAGCCAAACATGGTCTCCTCCGACTGAACATTCTGCCACCAAAGTGAGGAACTACAAGACCTCAGCGAATCACTAAAAAGTGAAACGCTCTCCTCAAAACTGAAGCTCTATGGAAAATCTGAAGGATTTCCCCCGGCAAGGATCCACTCACCTCTATTAGTCAATGAAATGCCTAACCCTGTAATCCCAAGGTCCCACGCTAATCTCCAAAAGGCATCATCATGTTGACATTGCACCACTCTGACCATGACTGTCTGCCCAATGTACACATACTAGATTCCCCACTCCTAAAACCCCATGTTAAAATACCTGTAAAGACTGGGCCTGCTATCAAGACGCAGAATCGATAAATGTGTCCCTGTGGAACCAAAGTCTACAAATCCACCACCATACTCGATCATGGGTACCAAAAGACAGAACTTGTCTCGCCATATAGAACGAATCCTAACAAGCCCTCTCATGACAATCCAAGAATGAAGTAGACTGCTAGTTGGCGCAACCCGGTCCATCAAGAAGTGAAGCAAACTACCGACCAAATGAATCCCCGGATCCCACAGCCAATTTGAAAGCCCACCACCTACAATTCCCACTGACTGTTGTTGTGCCATACTCATAACTGTCGGAATCCAACTAAGCCAATATATTGAACCTTGTATGCCACCAACTAATGAAAACCAGATACTAGGAATCAACCCTGTGCCTACTAATTTGTCATGTTGTTGTCAACTCGCACAAAGAAATCTGCCATCCTCACTCCTGACAATGTATGAAAGCAAGGCCTAGACTTTAGACACCGCACTGAAAAATCGCCATGTCTCATGTGGTGCCTTAAACTCATACAAATTCTCAAATGCCCTGCCCAAGACGTATCATACGTCATCGTCATGACCATGTCCCTAAATGTGGACTTAGAGACTAAATATGGGCCATCTCTATAGTAGATCATGTCATCCCTCAATCTCCCTGTCAACATATGCACTGTCCACATTGTTAATGTTTTTGGTGTAACTACAAAAGATATTCTTGTATATTTGTTTTAGTCAAACCTTTAAAAGGTTATTATAATTATATTGTACAAGTCGGTTCAACAGAAATTATTATATTATTGGTATTTTACTTATAATTGTAAAAAGCCATGTTTATTGGTTAGTTAGGTCAAGAGTCATGTCTCTTCAAGAGACATTGTTGTGTATAAATAGGGGATACGTTCCTCTCATTTGGACACACAATCACACACTTCTCTTGTCGATCTTGGAGAGCATAAGCAGGTCTAACACACAAGTCTTGGAGACTGGTTCTTTTGGTGTTTTGGTCTTGGTCTTTCTTGGAGAGCTATAGGGCATCATTGTACTGGTTGAAGGAATCTATATTGAGGGTTTCCCAGGATAATCTTTGTGTTCTATTGTATATGTGATTGTCTATCTTTCAGTAATCCTACTACAATTGCTATTGGATTAAGTAATTGTAATTGTGAAACTAGAAAATTTAAAATTCCAACATGGTATCAGAGCAGGCCTAAATAGAAGCCAGTTGCAGATCTAGAAGCCTAAAAGGGAGTCGTTTTCAGTCTAGAGACAGTTGTCGGACAAACCTAGACAATCAGGAGGTTCACCCTAGCCTAGCGCACTTTTCCAGGGGACCGGTTTTCTAGTTTCCAGCAGTTACAATTAGGGTTTCACCCAAACCCTAAGGTTGATGTTTTACCAGTTTGTGGGGGAATTTTTACAAAGCAACACCACCAAGCAGCTTGCCTTCGCAGAGCGCACTTACTGGTAAGTTCAGTCTTTCAATTTTGGTCATATTCTTGTGTGGTCCCAGGCAAGATGACTACCGAAACAAAAATCGATGAGAAGCTAGATGGAGTTGATAACTTCAAGGCCTGGAGGTACAGAGTAACCCTCCTTCTTAAAGAACATGAACTGGATAAGTTCATTATAGAAGAAGTTCAAGAACCTCAAGGAGATGAAGCTAAGGCAAAATATAAGAAGAACATGGTGAGGGCAAAAAGGATTATCGCAGACTCCATTAAGGACCACCTTATCCATCACGTATCATCATTATCTACTCCAAAGCAAATGATGGACACCTTAACTCGACTGTTTGAAGGAAGCAACATAAACCGAAGAATGTCTATGAGATCTCAGTTGAAGAATGTGAAAATGCAGAACTCAGAAACCATTCACTCCTACTTCTCAAGAGCGAATCAAATCAAGGAGCAGATAGAAGCCATTAGTAACATAGTAGAAGGAGAAGAGATGGTTATGACTACCTTGAATGGCCTCCCAAGGTCATGGGATGCATTCATCCAAGGAAGAAGCTTCCCCAGTTCAGTAGGCTTTGGGAAGATTGTAACCAGGAAGAAGCTAGGCTGCAAGAGAAGAAAAGATAGCAGATGAAGATCAAGCCCTAGCCACCCACACCAAGAAAGGAAAGCACAAGAAGGAGCATTCTTTAGCTAAGAAGTTTAAGATGGGTCAAAGAGACAACTCAAAGATCAGATGTTATTGTTGTCGTGATTTGGGACACTTTGTTAGGGATTGCCCCCTCATTATGGAAATTAAGAATAAGAAAGGAAGTAAGAGGCATCAAGCTCACACAGCTGAAGATGATGAGCCTCCCAAGAAGGTTGCAAAGCAAGATGAATCAAGTGATGAGAATTATGTTCTTATCTCAGCCCTCACAGTTATTGTTACTCATGGAAGCGACACTTGGTTGATAGACAATGGTGCTTCCAAGCACATGACAGGCTATGAAGACTCCTTATCTAACCTTAATCATAAAGATTCACCTCACAAGGTGAAATTGGGTGAAGACTATCACTATCCAATCAAAGGTGTTGGAGAAGCTTCCTACAAGTTAAACTCAGGCAAGCCAATGAAGATGAAGAACGTTCTCTATGTTCCAGGTTTTAAGAAGAATCTTCTCTCAATTTCAGCATTGGACAAGAAAGGATTTAGAGTAGCATTTAGTGATGATCAAGTTCTTATGTGGCCTAGAGGGAAGACCCTTGATGATGCAATAGTGATTAGAGTTGAAGAAGGAGGTCTCTACAAATTAAAAGGACATTCAGACTACGCAATGGTTCATGATATTGTGAATCCCAGTGAACTGTGGCATAGGAGATTTGCTCACCT
This sequence comes from Picea engelmannii, assembly GCA_009831015.1. Classification (NCBI taxonomy): domain Eukaryota; kingdom Viridiplantae; phylum Streptophyta; class Pinopsida; order Pinales; family Pinaceae; genus Picea; species Picea engelmannii. The sequence goes on from ML776814.1 coordinate 1,415,372, forward strand.
ACACTACAAAGCTCTTCTGGTTGTGAGAAAAATGGTGACAAGTCTTCCAGAAATCCAAGCAGAGCCAAATGGTGTGTGCAAAGGATGTGCACAAGGCAAGAACGTGAAGCACTCCTTTCCCAATAGCGATAGCAGAGCCAAAGGATTTTTGGACATCGTGCATTCAGACGTATGTGGACCGATGTCACCAGCTTCACTTAGTGGGTATGTATATTATGTATCTTTCATTGATGATTACTCATGTAAAACTTCAATTTATTTGTTAAAAGCAAAGAATGAAGTTTTTGGCAAATTCAAAGAGTTCAAGGCTCTGGTAGAAAACTTGAAAGATCGGAAGATAAAGACCTTGCGATCAGACAATGGAAGAGAATTCACCTCAGAAGGATTCAAGGAGTATTGCAAGGAAGTTGGCATTAAGAGGGAGCTTTCTACTCCCTATAACCCTCAGCAGAATGGAATAGTTGAAAGGAAGAACCGAACAATCATGGAAGTTGTAAAGGCCATGACCCATGATCAAAATCTTCCTATGCATCTGTGCCTAGACACAACGAAGACGGCAATTTACGTGTAGAATAAAAGTCCCCACAAGGTGCTTGAAAACAAGACACCAGAGGAAATGTTTTCAGAAGAGAAGCCAGAAGTCAACCATTTCAGAATATTTGGTTGCCCTGTATTTGTTCACGTCCCCAAGGAAAAGAGGACAAAGTTGGACCCTCACAGACAGAAGGGCATATTTGTTGGTTACAGTGACACATCGAAGGCTTAAAGGATATACGTTCCCGGTCACCGGAAAGTGGAGATCAACCGAGATGTAACCTTCGATGAGAATGCAGCTTTCAGTAAATCCAAACACGTCAGTGCAGAAGAGGCACATGAAGAAGAGAATGAAGTTCCTAAAGTTCCAGAGGCAGTTGAACCAGAGGAAGTCATTCCAGAGGATCATGACATGGTAGAACCTCAGAAACCAGCCGAGATAACTTCTCACAAGATAAGACCAGCTTGGGCACAAGAGCTAATCAAAGATGCTGAAAGAATTGGTGCCCCAAAGAAATTTTTCAAGGAAAGTAAGAAGCCGAAGACGTATTCCAACTATGTGGCATGCTTGTGTGACATAATGGATGCAAAACCTTCCAGTTATGAAGAGCCTGCAAAAAATCAAGTATGGAAAGATGCCATGGCAGAGGAATACCAGTCCATTATGCAAAATGATGTCTGGGATGTGGTTCCTAGACCAAAGGAAAAATCTGTGGTGAGTTCGAAATCGATCTACAAGACGAAACACGCAGTTGATGGCAGTATTGAAAAATATAAGGCAAGATTTGTGGCTCGAGGTTTCTCTCAGAAGGAAGGGATTGACTATGATGAAAATTTTACTCCCATAGCAAGATATACCTTGATCAGGACTATACTTTCATTGGCCGCTATGATGAAATGGAAGCTGCACCAAATGGATGTAAAGACAACCTTCTTGAATGGTGAAATAACAAAGGAAGTTTATGTGGAGCAACCACTTGGATTCGAGACACATGACAAGGAGACTCATGTGTGCAAATTAAAGAAGGCTTATATGGATTGAAGCAGGCACCCAGAGCATGGTATGGTAGGATTGACAATTTTCTGATCAGCTTGGGTTTTACCAAGAGCAGTGAAGATCCTAACCTTTACTTTAAGGTTGAGGATGGTGAACCAGTGATTCTACTGTTGTATGTAGATGACCTATTTCTAACAAATGCAGAAAAGCTCATCGTTGAATGTAAGAGAAGATTGGTTGCAGAATTCGAGATGAAAGATTTAGGAATGATGCACTACTTCTTGGGACTAGAATTTTGGCAGAGATCAGATGGGATTTCCTAAATCAAGGAATGTGGTGGAAATCTTGAAGAGGTTCGAGATGTTGGACTGTAAAGCCATGGTTACCACAATGGTATCAAATCTTAAGTTCTTGCAGGATACAACTTCAGAGATTGTGGATTCTACCTTATACAGGCAGATAGTGGGCTCGTTGATGTATTTGACGAACACAAGACCGGATATATATTTTGTTGTGAACACCCTGAATCAGCATTCGGAGCAGCCCAGACAGGTTCATTTGGTTCTAGCAAAACATGCGTTGAGGTATCTTAAGGGTACTCTAGATCATAGTCTCTGGTATAGATCTGACAATGAGTTTGGATTGTACGGATACTCAGATTCAGATTGGGCCGACAGTATTCCTGTCCGGAAGAGCACTTCTTGACACTGTTTCAATCTTGGCTCCAGTATGGTCTCATGGAGTAGTAGAAAGCAGTCATGTATGGCACTCAGTACGGTTGAAGCTGAGTATGTGGTAGCATGTGCAGCGAGCAAAGAAGCAATATGGCTTCAGAAGCTGTTGTCTGGGTTATTTGGTCTCGAATTGGAGGCGACCTGCATTTGGTGTGACAACCAGAGTTGCATGAAGTTGTCAGAGAACCTGTTGTTCCATGACAAGTCGAAGCATATCGAGATCAGATACTACTATACCAGGGATATGGTATAGAGGGGAGCAGTGAGGTTCTAGTTCGTGACTACCGAGGATCACGTTGCGGATGTGTTCACCAAGCCGCTGTCGAGGACGAAGTTCGAGTACTTCAGGGACAAGCTTGGTGTGGTCCCTCTTCAGAGGGAGTGACAGGTGGAACTTGTTAGGGTCCTATAAATATAGGTAAACTGTTTGTTCAATTATCTATTTTGGAAATCTGTTGGTAAGGTTTAGCCTATGAATCACTAGGCATCATACCCTAAAAGTTTGTTGATCCAAGCAACCATTTACTTTTTTTGAAGTCTGATGGCCAAAACAAAGTATGGATCTTTGGGAGATTTTTTGCATATAAAATTCGGTTCAAATCAAGTTGCAGGTGTTTTCATGGCATAGTGCTTAGGAGCAGCTTTCCAATGGTATATCTGGTGCTTCAGACCGACATCAAGATCAAAAGGTTTCAAAAGCAAATATTTTGCTTTGCATATGTTTTAACCAACGTTGGAAAATTGACAAGACAGTTTGTCTTGTAGCGCATAAATTTCGCGCAGATCTTCTCCGGCGGCATCATCCCTCCCCCCGATCGACGGCCCTCATTTATTTTCAGCCCCCCTCAACCCACCTACCTTTATCAGCGAAGGGGGGGTCCAAAAAGTTGTTTTCCCCGTTCCGACCCCACCTAACATTGCATTCCCTCATCGCTCCGCACCCTCCCCCCCCTCTGATTACCACACACTGCCTACCCACCCCTCTGAAATCTGCCTAACTCACTCCCGATACCGCTCACCTTCCCACCTCTCCTTCTCCTCTCCCTACACGACACATGTCCCCACACCTCCTATCCGTTAGCAAATTAACTCCTTCCCTATGACCGTTAGTTGCCCCGTAATGGTCCCGCGCCCTAACGAATATCCCTGCACATATAAAAAAAACCTCGTTTGCCACCCCCATTATACTATTTGCTAACTGAAAACCCGTGAAGACCGAGCAAAGCTTGTTGTCAAACTACCATCACCATCACTTATCTTCAACTCCAAGCTAATTTCCCAGTTAAGTTATTCAAAGGATGACGAAAGGCAAAAAAACGACAGAAATAGAGCTCAAAGGGATAGATGGCAAAGAAATCAATATGAGAGGACAGTAAGCAGATTTTGTGGAGATAGTTTCAACCTCATTCTAGATTTCAGGGGCATAAAGACACCTAGTAGCAGAAGATCAATAGTCAATGAACCAATTCCAGATTTCAATGCACGATACTTGCATGCAGGTCAAGATTTCCAACAGATAAATTAGAGATAGTATTTTATCTTTAATTTTACTATGCATACTTTTCCAGAAATAGCCACGGTCAGTGACAATTCGCTTAAAAGTTTGAACAGAAGATCCGAAATAGTATATTTCGAAAATATCTACATGTTTGTAATAAATTTTATTCAGATTTTTCCAGAAAATGTTGGAGAATATTTTGTAAATCAGTTCCTTTTTGGAATCTAATATTAGTTTAGCATAAAGTCTATAAATATGTTGTAATAAGACATATAAGTGGTTGGGATTTGTTTTGAAGGATGGGACTACGATTGTAAAGCATGCCACAGAGACACCATTGATCAGATTTTCCAGTAATACAGTGCAATTATTACAGGATGCTTGTGTCAACTTTATTGGTGAAGTGCATTTTTCACTATTAATTTGTTTTCTTCTATTATCACTATTGTTTCCTAAATTCTAAATTACTCTAAGAAGATAAAGGATAGAATTTGTTCAAATGTACACTCTGTCTCTGACTTAAGAATAATTTTTGTGTTTTCCACTGAAGATTAAAATCAGAATTCTTAATTGCTTTGTTTTTTATTGGATTTCTAGACCTTTTCATCTCCTCCATAACTTTTTTTTTGTTTGTTAATTTGGCCGAACCTGTTGGCATCGGGATTAACCTGTGGCTTGAGAAACCGCGACTCAGGGGCATCTAAGCCGTCAAAATCACCCGGGGATCGCACCCGGCCTGAGCCACACCAACCCTTAACATGGTTGGATATTTTGTCCCCGCAGGTTTCGAACCGGTGACTTTAACATCACGAAGTGGCTTAACAACACACTCTGTCACCGACTGTCCTACACCTCGGGGACATCTCCTCCATAACTTAAATCTTTGAGGATCCAGTGAATTTGCCTACCTTGCCCTGCAATATTAGCCTGTTAAACCTTCTATTTGATCAATTCAAAACTGTGACTCCATTTGCCCAATGGCCCATCTTCATTGTTCCAACCAAACAATTCAAATCAAACAAACAAACCCTGTACTATCATAACTAGCCTAATATTTTAATCTAAACAAATCTAAATCTTACAGAGAAATCCCTCTCTGAAGTTGGCGGGGCTAGATCCAGCTTCCAAAGTGGTTTTGTGGTTACCTCTGTCCTTTCTTCTACAACCTCTAGAAATTACAGAGCATTATCATAGTGGCGACCATACTGGGGAAGAAAGGTTAATCTCCCTCGGGAAAGAGTAGCAAGTTTTTAGATCTGATTGTTGATGGTGGATAGCGATCAGACATATGAAGGTTGAAATCATCGACCTGGCGACTCCATTCTCAGTTATATCCAAATGAAAGAATATCATGGCGACTCCATTGTTAGAAAGATTCATAGCTTGAGGCGTTCACTAATGACTCCATTGGGCTAATGAAGAACTTAGAAGCAGATACTATCATTTCAAGGTAGGCATGTTTAGATTTTTCACAGATTTATGGTTTCCCGAATCCTTTACCCAAGGATGAATATTTTTTGAGAAATGGTCCAAAATTTAATGGAGATGATCTGAGTTTGACTTGGAAACATTTATCAAATTTTCATGATTCCACTAAGCTTCTTAGAGTCAAACATGAAGATATTTTCCTTAGATTGTTTCATGATTCGTTCCAAGGAAAGTGTAAAAGTTGGGCTAAAGGTTTGCCTACTGGATCTATTAGAACTATTACAGGTTTCTGGATTGTCTTTTTCGAAACATGGATGGAGGGGACAGAGTTTGTGCCAGACTCTCCTTCCATTCAAAGCTTTATGGAATGTAATGATAAGTGCATTGAAGATGGAGGTGATGAAAACTTTTCTGGAGGTTTATCTTCTTATTTAAAATTCTGTAAATGTAGCTCAGAAGCCAAGATTCAGTTTTAGGATGAATTTGCCAAAGATATGGAAAGAGAGCTCAAAGCTTTAGAAGTTCAGGAAACACCTCAAATTTCTCCATTTACGAGTCTTCCTTGTGAAGTTTTATGTCAGCAAAAGCAAGATTACACATGGCTACCTTCGCCCTTTGATTTGGGAGATCAACAAACAAATTTTAAAAACCATGATTTCTTTGACCCTATGGCTAAATATATGGAAATATTTTTCAGTTTAAATTCACAGTCGTGCCTCCACTGTGACAAGCAGAAGTATTATGAGTTGCCCTTGCCATCACAAATTCCAGTGTTTACTCTGCTCAAGCACAATCAAGCAGTCCAATTATGTGAGCAACTACTTGAATGGCTTCACCGGAAATTTGAGATCACTTGATTCAACAGTTGTCTTCGGCATATTAGAGTAGGATTGTGTACATAAATAACATCTACTTTTTGAGTATTCTTTTCAATTTCGGTTTGCAGCATAGCCTTCAACTTTAGAGCATAGTTCAGATTTCAAAGTGAATTTCATTCAATTTAGGATTGGAGCAGATTATCAATTGGTTATCAGTTTCAGAGGTTTTATGGCAGAGCAGGTTGTAGGCTTGGGATCAGCCCAATGGATCAGGCTACTAGTATACGGTGTTCTTTGGCACCTCACTAGGAGGATGCCATCCCCATTGGAGCCATTGTTAGGGTCTTATAAATATAGGTAATTTGTTTGTTCAGTTATCTATTTTCGAAATCTGTTGGTAAGGTTTAGTCTATGAATCACTAGGTGTCATAGCCTAAAAGTTTGTTGATCCAAGCAACCATTTAGTTTTTTAAGTTTGATGGCCAAAACAAAGTATGGATCTTTGGGAGATTTTTTGCATATAAAATTCGGTTCAGATCAGGCTGCGGGTGTTTTCATGGCATAGTGCTCAAGAGCAGCTTTCCAATGGTATATATGTTACTTCAGACTGACATCTAGATCAAAAGGTTTCAAAAGAAAATATTTTGCTTTATGGCGCATATGTTTTAACCAACATTGGAAAATTGTTAAAACAGTTTGTCTTGTAGTGCATAAATTCCACGCAGATCTTCCTCGACGGCATCGTCCCTCCTCCCGATCAACAGCCCTCATTTAATCCCCCCCCCCCC
>ML776814.1:1440564-1454021 GCA_009831015.1 Picea engelmannii
AGCAGAAGAGAGGGCCGCACCCACAGTCACACCACAGCAGCAGATAGGAGGGCCTCACCAACAGTCACCCCACACAGTAGAAGAGAGGGTCGCACCCACAGTCACCTCACACAGCAGAAGAGAGGGTCGCACCCACAGTCACACTACAGCAGCAAATAGAAGGGCCGCAGCAACAGTCACCCCACACAGCAGAAGAGAGGGCCGCACCCACAGTCACCTCACACTGCAGAAGAGAGGGCCGCACCAGATCACAAGAGGGAGCCGCAGCAAGGAGGGAGGATCCGCACACTTTAGGAGCTCAAGAGCAAAACAAAATAAGGTAGGTTGTGAGGGGTAGGGGGGGTTTAATTTATAGTTTATGCTAGGGTATAAATAAATAAAATTGAAATAATTTTTATTAAAAATATCATGTTTAAATTAAATAATTTAAACATGATATAATTAACATTTTAATTTAAACTTATTTAACCCTTAAGACAAAAACAAAACCCCAAACCAACACAAGCAAAGGTAAGGGAGGGTTTACAAGGTGGCAATACTTGTTCATTCATTTTCAAGGTGACCTTATTACTTTATCGTCATTGCATATGGAATACATCCCTTATGTGGTCATGCCCACCTTCAAGGAGGGTCATATACCAACAGGGTACTTGATCGAGGATCAAGTTGCCCCAGAACATTTCTAGGGTCTTATCCACCAAGGTGCAAGACCAAGGATCCACCCATGCCCCAGGCATGCGTACCCTGGACCATGTCCAGGGGCCCTAGACATATCTAGGGGCTTTAACTGTTTGGTCCCAGACCAAGAAACCCATGCCCCAGGCATGGGTACCCTGGACCATGTCCAGAGGCCCTAGACATATCTAGGGGCTTTAACTGCTTGGTCCCAGACCATGAACCCCAGTCATATACTGGGGGCCCTCTCAGGGGTCTTTACTGCTTGGTCCCAGACCAAGAACCCCAGGAGTGCACTGGGGGCCCTAGATCTTAGCTAGGGTCTTTGCCATCCTCCCGGAGAATGGCTCTTGCAGCTGCTATAAATTTAACAGTTTCCATCCAAATTGTGTATCCATGGCTAGAACCAAGTGGATTGTTCCCATTTTTTATGTAGGAGCAAAGGCTTCCTCGTAATCAATCCCTTCTTTCTAAACAAAACCCTTTGTAACCAGCCATGCTTTGTATTAGTCAAGTGTCCCATCTATCTTGTCCTTGACTTCATAGACCTATTTGCAACCAATGGGTTTCTTTCCTAGAGGTGGTTCTATGAGAGCCCGTGTTTGATTCTTTAACATCTCTCATGTTCAACGTTCATAGCCTATTCCTATTCCAATATTTTGGCTTCTTATAGCATGCTTAGTTAGTCACAACATCAACCAACTTATATGCCTTATGATTGTCACAATAGCCTATGAGCATCATTTTCTTACATTTTGCATCATGTTTAGTTTGTTTTCATCAGGAACCCATGCATTTACAATAGAACCAAAAACTTTGAGATGACTTACTTTGTGTTTTCATCCATGTTGAGAATTATAGCTCAGACATGAACTTTTGCACAGGATTCGTGTAAACGTGAGAGAAGTAGTTCGAGATATTTTTAAAAAGTAATTCTAATTTTGAAAAGTGATTCAATTTTCAAAAACTAGATTCTATTTTGTAATTCACTTTAGTTAAAAAGTGAAAGTCTTAGTTTTAGCAATTGAGTCTTAAAAGTGTATTTCATGCATGCATGACTTAGACTAGGAGTAATCTCAAAAATAGATTAGAGCTTCGGTCTCAGCTAAAATTATAAAGACAAGTCAAGATAGACAGTTCAAACACTCAACAACACTTGAGCAATTGAGCAGGTTGAGCGATAGAGAGGGAGAGAGAGAAGACGGCCCAGAAAGAGACGTTTCCGACAGCACACAGTCCCACGCAGAAGTTCGTACAATCGTTTGTACAATATAGTGTGGATCCTTACAATCCATGTGGACATGCCTTACAGTCATGCAGCAAGTCGTACTCTCCCAACAGGTTGTTCTACTCAGGTTGTTCTACTTTTTTTGGTATCCATGCAATGTTGTTTTTTGGGCAGCTTGTGGAGGTTTCCTTATAATTTTTTCAAAGGAATGAAAACTAGTTTTGAAGGAGTAATTACCTATGTTGTGTGAAATTAACTTTTATGCTTTCGTTATTTGATTTCCAACTATTGTATGATTAATGCTATGGTCTGAAATTTATTTCTGCAATAATTAAATTCAGCAATCTACTTGTTTGATTGAGATCATAAGGACTTTACTCACCTAGGACTTGTGGAATTTTTTCACACTCCAAACCATGCTTCTTCTAGAATCTTTTTGTGTACCATTTTTGTTGGAAATCGATTGAGCAAATACATTGATCTGTGTACTACTTCCACCCCATATTTGTAAAAAAAAAATTGTTCTCTAACATGTCAACTTTCTGAGTCACTCTAAAAGTGTTAACACCATGCTTGGGGTGCTTCAAGTGATGAGGGGTGTGTGGCATATGGATGACCCTTGATTGTCCATGATGGACATGCACATGTGGAGGTGGCTTACCCTTGGATTGATAGACCTTGTATCTATGCCTATGTGGCTCTCTTCCTTGGAGCGTTCGACACCTGTAGACAGTTTGGTGACTTCTTCATGATGGCTACATGGAGGTTGACCTGCTTGATTGGAGGACACCTTGCTTTGGAGGAGTGTTTGGCATTCTAGATGATCTTAAATGGATCTGAACCAATGAATGGCTAAGACTCAATACATGCAAGACTATTCAGCAATTTATGAAGGTTATCTAAACTATGTGACAAGTAAATGTAAATGTTGAATGAGACAAATGTGACAAGAAAAAAAAGAAGAATTAAATGAAATAAAAATAAAATAGGAGAGAAGGCTGAGGAATGGGAAACGAAGGGGCATGGTTGTTGGCCTTCCTCCTACCCCCATCTCTCCCTATTTCCTCCTCCAATCTCATTCTCAATGAGTCTTTTGGCCAGGATAGGAAGAACCAAAGAGGCATGAAAACATTCCAGCATAGATTGCCAAAATGAAAAGACTAAGCCCCATTCGAAGTTAGTTTTCCCATTTGGGTTTCAAAGGTAAATAATGTCTCTATGTGCATTGACCTAGGTCTATGTGTTGTGTATGTGGTTGTGTTAACGTGCATTTACATTCTATGAAGCTATTGTTAGAATTTTAATGGTTGCTCTGAGGAGTTATAATAGTATTGTGTTAGTTAATGAGCTAAGAAATTATTACATTTGTTGTGTAGAGGTTTTTTCTTCATATTACCATGGTTTAAATGGAAAACACTCATTTTAACAGCTCTTTGTCTTCCACCATTGGGTTATTTTGGAGATGGGAAATCAATGGTTCCCATTCCAAAGTTGTTGCTATTAAGTTGAGAGTTGCTAAAACAATTTTCTAAGAGTTGTTGGAGGATTTCTCTCTCTTCCGTGGCCACTCACTCATCCACTAGCCATGTTTCCTTGCTAGTTGTGTTTTCCACTCACACAGGGTCTCCCTCTCATCCCTGAGCTTACTTTGCTTGCTAGCTATGTTTTCTACTCACCCACAGGCCGAGTTTTTGTGTTGGTTGGCATTTTCTCTTTACCCATAGTTCGTATCTCTCCTTCGAACTATGATTGTGCTTGCCTAGCTAGTGATTCATCCATTTCTTGGGTTGTACGATCGTTTATTGGAAAGAAGAGGATGTGTGCTAACATTCATGGTCGATTTTCATAATTCCTTGGTCGATTTACCTCTATTGGGTTGAATTTATCTCTCTGAGTGTTTGTTGCTTCTTGTTTCTACCTTTATACACACCTCAGTTAATGTGGAAGAAATATGCAATCCACTGGGTGTGCCCTTGGGGGCAAGTCTCGAGTCAAGTTGTTGTCACCTGATCCTCAACTCCTCCGTCTAGGCCAACTCCTAGCGAAGGCAAGGGGGGTAATCCCTAAAGAAAATAAACTAAGGCTCAAAACTAAATCTAAGCACAATTAGTATTCTAGGAGTTTATTGCAATAAAGACAATATAACAATAAGTAAATCTACGCTAGCAGCATATATCATTCAATCATTCACTATCATTGCTTATGAAAAAGATATTCAAAACCAAAGAGATAATTGCATGAAAGATAATCAAATGGATACTTATACTTGCAAGTAAATAACCATAAGCAAATGAGATATTTCAAGATAAATGGAAATGCTTTGCAAAATATAAATACTTGAAGTAAATGGCTAAAAAGTAAAATAATGAGACGAGTGCCAAATATCGAGATATAGGTAATGTTGTTGAGATGAAGAATGTCGCATGAAATGTCCTTGTAAGTTTTAATTAAAGTTGATTAATATTTATTGTGATTTTTGTGCTAAGTGTTGCAGAAAATAAATTTAATCTAGATGTGGCCTCCAAGAGGCTATTCCTTAGATTGGAGGTTGAGCTTGCCAAATGTCCAACAGGCTCAAGAGAATGTGGGAGATCCAATGGGGAGAACCTAATTCTCAAAGTTTCCGTCGGATTTCTTACACAAACCATCTTGCATTTCCAAACAAGCAATAGAATCTTAAAGGTTTCCCTAAATTAAACTAAATCCACAGTAACCAACCCTGGTTCTTATGAGTTCCCCAAGTCAAGCTAGGCTCGCAAGGGTTCATAGCATACACCGGGGAGTTGAGGGGATGGGTTTATTTGCCAAATTGAAATGCGGAAATTGAAATTGAAGAAAGGGAAATCTAATCCAGCAATTAAAAATTTACTTTGCCAAAATGATATCTAAACTAAGTTGTGATGCTTGTGATAAGTTTTAAGGTATTATTTTAGCATTCCCTTTAGATGTGAATTGTAAATTGGAGCCAAAATTGCAAAAATGAAACAATCACATAAGACATCGTTCCCCCTAGGGTGGATGCAGAATGGGAGCTTGTAGCCCCATTGATTTTATTAATGGATTTACAACAATCTTTTTTAGAGTGACTTGTGATCAATCAATCGGGGGATCACAAGTCTTTACAATGTTTACAATGAGTTTATTTATCAAAGGGGAGCTCTTGGGGGTCCCGGGATGTCCAAATCTGCCAAAATCAGACAAAGTTTCCTCTTGTCTGTTCGCAAACCTACACAAAACAGCAAGCAAACAAAGGCAAAAGGCGCCCAAAAACACTGTGGAAGTGTCTTGGACTTATGTTAGAAAAACCCAAAAATGACTAAGTAAAAACTAGTGACAACAAGCAAAATTTAACTAAGGAAAGCAACCTAGAAAGTTTGTTTCCTTAGGATCTTTGATTGTTGTTTTAGAACCGCAATGTAAAGGCACTTAACTCACCAAATATGAAAGTAAAAGCACTTTGAAAGAAATCTACTTTTATCCTTTTAAAAAATTTAAAGAGATAGCTTGCTAAAAATAAATTTCCTTATGATAGGTCTAGCTTAGAATAGTGAGATGAAATCGATATCTAGATCTAACTTTTCTTTTGCATGCTAACTTAGATAAATAAGAATTTGAAATGTAATCTAGATCTAAGTACTTGAATGCAAAATAATAACCAAAAGAGAAATTGAAATTTTATGAGATAAGAGAAACAACTAAATCTTGGGCTATGGAGTCTTCTTAGTGTGTTGTAGAGGGAAATTGTTCTTATTGAAAGGATTTGGAGGTGTTGGAAACTCAAGCTAAAGCTTTCCACTCTTCCAAACTAGAGATCGTACAAACTTAGAGAATTCCTACAAAATACTTGTTAAAGGTGGATGCATCCACTTCGTACATATAAAATCTAGAAATCATGCAAATCAAACTAGAATAACATGAGATCATAGACTAATACTACTAAAGGATAAATTAACAATGAAATTTGCAAAAATAAAGTTTACCATAACCTCAACGCATCAAGATGGAACATTGGCACAAGACAATAAGAGTGACCTCCAAAGTCTTCAAGTATTTATTATACAATAGCTTGAGAGCATATTACAGCAGTATAACTCTAGGTCTACCCATCTAGATTACAATGGGAGAGTAAGCTCCCATATATAACCAAGAGGGTGGAGAGCTCAAGAGAGGAGGGCGCACCACTTGGAGAGGGAGGGCACACCATGTGTGAGGTGAAGTGAGCCAAGTGTGAAGGGTGAGAACAAGAGGGAGGGCGCCACCTCTCAAGAGGTAAGCACCCTCCTCAAGAATGTGCCACCTCTCCCAAGAGGGGCACACCTCCCAAAAAGAGACTCTCTTAACTGAAGTCTAAACTCCAACCAACTCAATCTTAACTCCCAAATAGTTGCCAACAAGGCTTGGTCAACTCAAGTGAGGGTGAGTTAACTTGAAACATGTCTCCAACATGTTTCCCAAAAAATAGCATTTGCTGATTTTTTGTCTTTTATTGACCATTTGTGAGTAAAATCGATTTTAAGTGATTTAAAATCACTAATTTCACTCACAAAGTGGGTACTTAGGTAAAGTGACTATTCTAAGTCCAAAAACAAATACCCCCAAGACATATAATGCCTCCTAGTACCACTTCTTTAACTTAGGGATTATTTACAATTAAAATATCCTGATTTTGCGGGAACTTTTATTTTTGCATAAAACATTAAAAACCTAAGGGGGACTTAGCACATTTCCATGAGACTCTAGGAGGATGATTAGCATGGTAATATACATTAGACACTAGGCTTAGATTTTCCAAGCTAAGGCCTAACCATGAGTACACACTCTAGCTTTGGAGGAAAAGAGTGAAAAAACTCAAAAATTATAATTCACTTAAACAATTCAAGCAAGAAATAATTAATAAGTAAAAAAAACACTCTAGAGTAATGCACTCATGATCAAGTCTTAGGAGGCTAATCCTTTTACAATTTCATCATGCTAAATTCATCTTATTACAATGCCCCACAGGGGTATGGAAATGCGGTAAAAAAAAAGTAAAAAAGGGGGCCATAATGGCCCCCTTTTGAACAAGTGATAGTTCAATCTTTGGCAGCTCAACTACAAGTCCATCCTAGTGCAACTTAGTGGGTAACACTTCCCACATGTATCCATAGAGACCGTACGCAGCTCTGTTGGGAAACACAATTGCTAGTTGGCCAACTTCCCCTACAATCTAGTCGATTTAATCCAATTGTACACCAACCTCAATTCCAACTATGAGAATTATATGTCGAATGGGAGAGGAACCCATATCATCCATTGGAGAAAGTTGAAGCCAGAGATTTGTTTTGAATGCTTTGGGTCGTTCTTACTTTAAAAGTTTGATTCGCCAATGACATATGATTCTAGTCAATATTTCGCAGAAATGACCGCAACCACAAGTTACTTTGTGGACAAGTGGGATTTCATGATATGTCGTGTCTCCTAGCTAGCTACGTTTTCTACTCACACATAGGGTCACCCTCTCATCCCTGAGCTTACTTTGCTTGTTGGTTGTGTTATCTACTCACCCATAGGCCACGCTTCCTTGTCGGTTGGCATTTTCTCTTCACCCACATTTCGTACCTCCTTTGAACTACAATTTTGATTGCCTAGCTAGTTATTCATCCATTTCTTAGGTCTTACAATCGTTTATTGGAAAGAAGAGGACATGTGTTAACATTCATGGTCAATTTTCATATTTCCTAGGTCGATTTACCTCTGTTGGGTTGAATTTCTCTCTCTGGGCGTTTGTTGCTTCCCACGGGCCATACAGACCATACACAACTTTGTTGGGCAACATAATTGATAGTTGGTCCACTTCCCCTACAATCTAGTCGATTTAATCCAATTGTACACCAACCTCAATACGAACGATGAGAAGTGTATATCGAATGGGAGAGGAACCCATACTATCCATTGGAGAAAGTTGAAGCCAAAGATTTGTTTTGAATGCATTGGTTGTGCTTACTTTAGAAATTTGATTCGCCAATGACATCTGATTCTAATCAAGATTTCGCAGAAATGGCCGCAACCACAAGTTACTATGTGGAGAAGTGGGATTTCATGATAATTCCCTAAACCTCTTGACATAATTTTAAAGCGCATGCATATGAATCATTTTTTTTAACTAGCTCGGCACTTCAAGTACGGGTTCATGGCTTGAACCTCCATTCGTAGGCAACCTGTACAGGGTCGTGGAAACATATACTTCCAACCAAGATGCTTCCTTCAGAGAAAAGTGTTAAAATATTGTGTAACTGCAAAGAATATTCTTATCCCCTTTTGTGGATAAAGATAAAATATATTTATTATTGATTAGATCAATCCCCTTTTGTGGATTGATCACATCGATCATTGTAATTGACCAAATCCCCTTTTGCAGATTGGTCAAACCCTAATTGTAATAGGCTAAATAAGAAGTCGGCCCCAGAATATATTAAAGATGGTTATAACCACCCAGAAGAAGAAGTCGGCCCTGCTAGTGAAGAGACACTTCCACATGTGCCAGAATTGTATAAATAAGAGAGGTCAGCGCCTCATTTAGACACACACAGCTCACACATCTAGTGCGCAAGTTTTGAAGGAAGCTACAGTTGTCGGTTGCCGAAAGAAGGAATAGAGAGAGGCGTGTTGCTCAGTGTTGGATATTCTCTATTATCTGGTTCATTATCTTGGCATTGTATTGGCTATCTGTATTAAGGAAGTTTTGATGGGTTTTCTTCCCCTTGAGGGTTTCCCAGGATAAATGCTTGTGTACTCTTCTGATTGTGTTTCTCTCAGTGATCCTGTCTATGCTATTGTTATCTAGTAAATTGAAAGTAACCTAATAATAGCAGAAACTTTAACAAAAAGTGAAATAGATATACTAGTTGATCTTGAAATGGGGATCATCTCTCAGTGCTCACTCACTACTACTCACAATAACCCTGTTAAGCATGTTATGTTGAACAATCCTAAGTTTCATTGTTGTAAGAAATTATCATGCTTGAACAATAGATTATTGTGCCTCCATGGATCTTAGTATTGAATGGTGGTTTGAGCACACTAACAGGTGTATCGTGAGTTGTTGGAGGCATCCATTGTTTTCTTGATGTGGAAGGGGTTCTATGTTGCACTCACACAGTTGAGAAGAAGAACACATCTATTTTTCCATTACCTAGTTTACAATTAAGAGTCCCGGTTAGCATATTAGACAGACTACTACACAAAGTTCTCAGGGGCAAAGTGTTTGTAGAGTTTTGTTGATTATTGATCTTACTTATTCATCAATGTTGCTAGCTTGTGGTTGTGGTGTGCGGGTTACAACCAAGAGAAGGCCTTGCAACGATTAGAAGAATTGAGATCCTTGTACAGGACAGAGGACAGAGGCCTAGTGGCCTTTCTGAAGGCAAAACACCCTATAAAACACTGAGATAGAGACAAGAATTTGAAATCTACAAAGGATTTGTGTTGGTGAAGCGAGTGGGCTATAAGTCTCTCATTTACGGGTCACTGGAGGAGGGCATTGAGCCGTAGATGGCATGGGCACACTTGGATCGCTTCCTTGGAGGCTTGTACTTCACTTATGCTAGCTTGGGTCGAGAGAATGGTCATGTAGGTGTGGTCAACCTGAAATAGCACATTACTTTCGATAAGTGTTGGAGCCATGGAAGCTTGTGGAGGAGGAGCATTGGACACATCTTATGAAGCACTAGGGTTACTGAATAAGTTCAAGGTTGTTTTGGGTTAGGGTTTCACCCTAAGGAGGCAAAAGATTGATTAATGAGGAGAGGAGATATCTTGGACACTTATTGGTGACAAGTGTTGAAGCCATGGAGGACTACATTGCATTGATGCTTGCTAGTTGGAGATCTTTGGTGGAGTCTCGGGTTGTCATGGCTTCCCTTGCTAGGGTTGTGGAGAGCTTGAAGAATTGTACCAGCTATGATAAAGTTGCAGTATGTATATGTACTTCATTCTTATATATATATATATATATGAAGTTTTGAACAGTCCAAAACATGGGTAATTGAATATTTGAATTTCATCTTGCACTGTTTTCTTGATTCAGTAAATTTCCAGCACTTGTTGTTCATGCTGATATGACATAGCATAGGCTTGAATGTGTTATGTGATTTAACATATATCTTGAATATAATAGAGCAGATTTACTGCTGCAAATCTGTTAAAATTAAAGTAGTTTCAGATCTGGTTTTTGCTTGGTAAAGTGTGCCCTAAGGGCTGGAACTTCTTGGCATATGTTTGGTATCTTTCTCTTGCACTACCTAGTGTGTTGGGTTGAACTGAGATAAAATATTTTCCATTGTTTGCTTCTGAAATTAATATTTCAAATCAACCCTAAACCTGAAGTTCACAAGGACTAGATCCGAGTTACCATGTTGTGATGTGTATGTTATGTACAAATACATACTTTGACTTTTAATGCAAAACCATCTCCCATAATGGTACGGTTTTGTCTCTCTAATACTCCATTTAGTTGTGGTGTGCAGGGTGTGCTGTATTGCCTCTGAATGGCTTCTTGAATACAAAAACATAAAAAAAATTAGAGCAAAATTGCTTGCCCTTATCGAATCTGAGATTTTTTATCCTCTTCCCAAATTGGTTTCTACCAAAGCCTTGAACTTTTTGAACTCATCAAACACCTCTAAATTTAACTTTAGAAAGCACAGCCTAAAGTACACCCACATTTTCATCAAGAAGTCATCTATAAATAGCAAAAAATACCTGGCACTAGAGATTGATATCATCTTCATAGACCCCCACAAATGTCAACATAGATCAATCGAAGGACCTCCTTAGCTCTTCAAGCTTGTGCGTCTTCAAAGGGAGACCTGTGCTACTTTAAAATCTAACATGCTCCCAAATTTAAATGCACATACATTTGATGCCAAAGAGCACTGCAAATTTGACCACTTTTGGCCATCAAAGCATGTTCTTTCGCCTCCCCTGCCTCAACCAACCTGCAAAGCCCATGTCTTCACAACCAAGAGCAAGTATCTTCTCACTAATCTTATCCACAAAATAATATTGGTGATTACTGGAAATCACATATAAGTAGGGGTTATGCTTCATAATCTCACTTACGGAAAGAAGATTCTTCTCCAAATACCTTGAGAATTGTAAGCATTAAGGAAGAACATGTTTTTACCTAACAAGGTTATCTACACATTTCCTTTGCCTTCTTCTCTAATTTCCTCCCAACCACTAAAAACCACAAAGACAGTAGAAGATATGTTTGCCATAAACACAGAAGGATTCTCCACTTCCTTATGTTCTGCAACATTGGTCTACTTCTTAGACCCTTGTGAATTAGTTTTCCACAATACTGACATTTAAAGGTCTTTTAAAGGCTTTCTCTGTTTCCACCTTCATTCTTCTTAGCGAACTTGCCCTTGCCTTGGAATTTTATTACCAGAGACATCTATGAACCCTCATTACCACTGCCAAACTGATTTTAACACTTGTTTTCCTAGAAGAATTTAATGGTCAACTCTTAAAACTTCAAGTCAACATCAGTACAAGTAATATTAAGGGTTGTTACCCCACCTAAATATGCATGGGAGTCTGAGCATTGAAATTCAAGGAGTACAGTTACATGCTTAGGGTTGATGATCTTGACTTCGATGGACCCTCTACATATTTTGATGAATAATCTTCCATTGAGAATACCCTTGAGGCATTTTCACAGTCCCCAAGGCAATATTTTCTTATCTTGAGGCATGAAGAAAACATCCTAGCACAATGTGCACATGCTTCAAGTTCAAGGAGCCCATTCTATGAGGAGCACTCCATTTCTAGAGAGTTTTTATTTCGTATCTCATCTGGCTACTCCACCTTGGGAAGAAGAATGTTCCTAGTTAATTCGGTGAGGATAGTTCACAGTTACAGATTATAAGACCTCACCTAGTGACTCCTACTTGAGGGATTACAACCACCCGGATTTGTGAAATGATCTCTTCATATTGGTTAAAGGTTGGTCTAAAGGCATGACACAAGTGGAATAACATATACTTTAAACTCGAGTTCGCTCGCATCCTAAAAAGGGAACATGAAACTCTTTTGGAATTTAATATTAAACTCACCAAGGCATATGCAAAGGATTCATCCATCATTCGGAGCAGACGCTTGTACTTTGGATGTATATTTCCGGACTTTCAATTTGGAATTTGGCTTTATCTTGAGAAAAGTGTGCAAAAAAACATCCCCTGAAGATTTAATAACAGCTATTGCTATTGCCAAAACTTTAGAACTATTTCTCATTGCTGCTAGAAAAGAGCAAACCGATAAGGATGATAGGTTTTTTGAGGATTGTTCTACAGACGCAGGAGACTTCCAGCCTATAGAATATTTATCGTGTAAGGAAGATTTCAATGATGAAGAGGACCTTTACGAGATAGAGGATAAGTCCCTCTAAATCAAATCAAATCCAAACACTGAGGGAACAAACCTGCTGCAAAGATCAGTGACACACATGACAGAGCTCCATCCAAAATCCACCAGCAGCAAGGAAATTTCTATTGTTAACAACAGCAGCAAAAATGCCCAAACCCTGCAAATAAGTTCCCGCTTATAACCGTTCTAGGACAGGATAAAAAGTCAGTCTTGAAGACCTGCCCTAGGTACCCAAACAAGTCTGCAACAGATCTGATTTTTGAGACACAAACAGACCACTTAGAGGTCGACCCATAAAACAAAAAAAGCTGCACAGGTACAAGTTGGCCTGAGGAGCAGAAGGCAAAGTGTAGGTAGCAGATCTGGGCTTGGTCGCAGTAAAGGTCAGCACTCCAAAAACAAATTCAATAGAAATATTTATTTACATAGGCCAAACCACACGAAAAATATAAACTTCAGGAGGAGGCTGCAGATAAGATAAGTTTATTAATGTCCAACAAATGACCAAAAGTAGGTCAACAGGACTGTTCAGTATACAAGTGACAATACATAGTGGGAGTGTGAAGGCCACTCCCATAAACCACAAACAGGGAGTGCGAAGGCCACTTCTATAAAAGGCAGAGAGGTTCTAGTTGGCTGCAAGGACTGCTACAAAGGAAGTCACAGCACAGAGAAGAACAAACTCAGGAGGATGTGGGCAGCAAGTCATGAGTAATCAAAAACGGTTACAAAGGAATGTGGAGGGTAAAACACAGACGCAGTAAGCAGGCACAGAAAATAATGCAGAGGGAGGGTTTTGATATGCCTGAGCAAACTCTCTAGCAGCAAAAGATGCAGGTTACAGGTCTTAGTACTGTAGAAATTCGAGGTACTATGAGTCTGCCAAAACAGGTCTGTCCTTGACCTGAAATTTGGCTCTAAGTTTCAATCTCCAAAACTGTCCTTTGCTGCTGTTTTAGGACAGCAAACAGTCAAGTAACTATCTGCTCATAATTTTTATGGTTATAAATTTGCAAAACAGTGATCTCTTTTAAATTTCAATGATCAAAAACAACTAGATCTGTAACTCAATCAGAGAGAGAACACATAGTATGTAGATCTATGAAGGACAGCAACAACTTAAGAGAAAACTCTGATCACATATGAA
>ML776814.1:1457203-1467647 GCA_009831015.1 Picea engelmannii
TTTCATACCCCAATGTTAGCACATGCAATATATTCAAAACAAATAACACTCCTCTTGATCTTTACAACTCTAACAAGCTGATCTATACTCTAAGCATGCATGAAATGAACACAAGTACTTTTGATCAACATGACCCTGGATAAAACCCCCTCGCGGAAAACCAGTTTGGAATGAAGGTATATATAATGATGATCTTAAGTAGTGAATACAAAAAGTAAGCTAATACAATGGAACCTGATACAATATCAACTCCTCAAGAGAAGCATTGGAGTTCCAAGAAGAGAAATGTGCCCAAGCTTAGTGCGCCCTCCAGTTTCTCTATCCACTGAAGTGATGCACCCTCCTTCCTCCTTCGTCCAATGAAGAATCTCTTCCACACAATTGTGCTCTTGTGTGTCTCCTCCAACATCAGCCAAACAGATATGAGGTAGCACAAGTCCTTCTATTACCTGCTAGTGGTGCGCCCTCCTCCACAAGTGCGCCCTCCTCCAAGCAATAACCAATACCAAAATATAATGAGGACCTAAGCCTCCATGAGCCCTACATGAAAGATAGCGTCCAAGCTCTCTTCTCCCAATGCTTCCATTCTCATCCTCTTGCCCTTCTCCAAACTCTCTTGGTGAACATACAAGTGAATGAGCCTCCAAATGCCCTATGCACCCTTCTTTAGGAATCATAAGGAAACCTAAAAAATGGATGGCGAGGATCATCCTAAGCCATCCCTAATCAATGGTTGAGATCTCTCAAAAAGAATCTCAACTCAAAACCCACTTTGGGTTAAGTTTCCATAGTTCACTTTATGTCTCTCAATTCACCCACAAAGTGAATTAATAGTCACTTTTCACTCAAGTGACAAATTTCACCCTTTTCACTTAGGAAATTGTCAAAGTGTAATTAGACATAAAGTATAAGGCACAATGGGTCAAATATTTCCCTCTTCTGGTTAGAGACCCACAACCACAAGGGGACCACTTTCCAAGGTACCCAAATCTCAACAAGTACTAGCAGAAAGTGTTGCAGGTGCAGATAGTTTGTAAGAACCAAAAATATTTTGAAATATGCCCAAAACAGAAGTGTGGTTGTTGTGACAACTCAACACTCGTAACAGCTCAAAAAACAATTGCTGTGACAGCTCAACAGTGTCTGTGACAGACTAACAGTTTGTTCAAAAATCCATCACATTCCGAGATTCAATCTTCACACAATATTTGATAGCATTTTCATCGGCACACCAATTACACACTACCAGTGCATGCATTCTTGTGGCTATCATGCTAAAAATGCCCTCAAAAACCTACAGAAGAAATGGGGGCACACGGTAGAGGAGTTGAATGAGCATATATGTATCATCAAAATCAATCCCTGAACCACCAATTATCCCATCAGTGGCATTGTTATTTGGAGCTCTATGAGCATTTCCTTGGACATGTAATTTACTGCAAATTGCAAGGATTCAGTCCCATGGCTACAAGTTCTTGGTGATCCAACACAGTGAGCATCAAATGACATATGTGGAAAAAGTAGTTGTATCAACAGAAGCAACGACTAGGGGATCCAAACTTTAATTTATACCTTCCTTCTTCAGGAACAGACATTGGAGCAAGCTTAAGCAACAGAGAACAGGTGCCACAAAATCATAGGGTAGTTCACCCACTTTGCATGTTATAAAACTACGACAACAATTAGATTTATTAAACCACTTTCTAGCCACCATGTTAATGCGGTACTAGTAAGGCCACCTTCTAACTGTTGATGAATGCAGCTATGGGAGACTTCCTCCAGCTTACAAACCTGTGAGATGTGGAACATAGCAGCTATGTGAGTCTTTCCCTCGGCTTACAAACCTAAGAGAAAGCCCCTAAGAAGGGTACGTGGTTCCTTCCTGAGATAGAGTTAGGAACGTAGAGATGACCTCCTCCATTCAGAGAGTGAGAAGAACTCCAGATGCTTATCCGGTGGAAAAGCAATCTGTTGAGTTAGGACGTGCATGTGGCTGAGCACAAGGTGCACGTGTGAAATCCCAAAAGTGTTGGGCACATCGTCATGTGAACAGAAATGAAGATGATGTGATAGCCTCCTCTGAGCAGCAGAGTTGACGAGAAGACTCCAGATGATTCTCTTGTCGGTGGCAGTGGGAAAGCAGATCTATAGAGTGGACGTGCTTGTGGACGAGCACATGTGAACGTGTGAAGACCTAGTTCTTCTGTGTAATGCAGTGAATCAGAGCTATGACATCCCTATGGATGTGCCCCTAGTGGATGAGCACTAGTAGGTGTATCAGATCCTTTGCTATATACTGTTCAAGAGTCAAACCTGCCTATAACCCTAATTGTTATGTAAAGGGTACAGATCAGCCCCACCTGAATATGTTTAATAATAAATGTAAAAGATAATTAATATTAATATTAATATTAATAATAATAATAAATTATATAGTGACTTAGAGAGGTCGGCCCTGTTGAGCCAATAGATGTCTTTGTTGACTGGACAAGTCTAATATAAGTAAGGGATGATTCCCCATTGTGGAAACACATCTTCCTTGTGAGTTTGGAAATTTCAGCAAGTACATCTACTTAGCAAAAGGTGCGCACCTCTCTTGGGCGCTAGAGTTCTAGGGTTTGAAGCACCCTCTTGTGTGCTAGGGTTTATCTTGGTGGAGGTCTTTCTATTGAAGAATATAGCAAAGGATTTGGATGGGTTTTCTTCCCTTGTTGAGAAGGGTCTCCCAGGATACTTCTTGTGTTCTTGTGCATGGTGTTTCTTCTTGTGATCTTGGTTGCTGCAACATTATTGTTTATGGTTAAGTGAAATGCTAAAATGGAATGAACTTCATGCTTAACCTAGATTATGAAAAATCAACAATAACTACCACATTAACGACAGCCCATTAGAGCCTTGATGTCCACTAACTCAAGATCAGCCAACATATTCCCAATATTCCCCTGTAAAATTGACAAGGCAACACAAATAAGGATACTTGCCATAGAGAATATTTGACCAAATATACACTAAATCCCAACAAACATGGGGCAATTTATAAAACTAACTCAATAAAAGAACAATAATGTGTAAGAAAGATGAAATATGCATAAAAGAATTAAATACTATAAATAATCTGACTATATCAATTGCATAAATGAAATGCACATTTTCTCAATGTAAATCATCCTTTCAAAAATAATTTCTTAAAAATAAATTCAACAAGGGTCCTAAGTGCCTAACAAAGATAACAAACTTATCTAAAGATTGATTATGACAATAGGAACATCATAATAGATAGACAGCGTACAAAATGATAATGCATACCTTTACCAAACAAATACCAAAGAAGTGACCATGTCGCAGCTTCATCTAGTAGCATCTGAGCCTTTTGTCGCATGAATCTATCCTCTATAACTCGATGCCTCCCAGTGGCTTCTTCCCTACAAAAAGAGTACATAAAATGTAAACATGATAAAACATAAAAATCATATACAAAAGGAAGAAACTAAAAATACAAAATCAACATGCTAAAACTAAGATCTGGTACATTTTATTACAAAAGGAAGAAACTAGAAATACAAAATCAACATGTGCAATCCTTACTTTCTATGCAAAATACATTTATTTATTTTACAGTGAGCCAACCCAAATTGAATATATAGAAACCACTAATTATATAAGGTGAGGAGAAATATCGCCGACCATTCTAGTGAATGTGCGTCGATGTCAAATATTTTACAAAAAATATTATATATGTATATATATAGGCAAGGATAATAGCACGACCTTGCTAGTGTTATTATCGTCATTGCCACTTAATGTCAGTGCATCTTCACCCTCCGTCCAAAGATATTTATCCTCTCCCTAATTATATGTACATTGGATTTTGAGGTCAATTGAGTCTAGTTTGGGTGGTTAAGAGGAAAAGTTGTTAAATAGTTATCCTCCACACACAAGCCAAATCTCGCTTGTAACATGTTTTCTCCTTAGGGCTAGGAGGGTACTAATGATCTCACTCTCGCTTAAGTGTTTGAGGATGGGAGGAGATGTTTCCAATAATTTTAAGCCTGAAGGGTTACCTCAATCAGTTGTCGCCAATATTGTTGGGCATTTGGCTAGTTTGGTGCCAATAGGTGCCCAATTCAAATCTCCTTGGGTGAGGCACACTAGTCAACACCAACGAGTTTACTAGGGATGTCATCCATGAATGTGGGGAAGCAAATGAAGGTTATCGACTTCTACCGAAAATGCACATGTTTGCAATGTAATTCAACTTAACTTTAAAAGGTACAAGTAAACTTACAAAAAGACTATTTGCAAGTTACCAATGTTCTTGATTCTAGAGTGGAATTGATCTTCAGGATTGAATGTGGCATCTCTCATTCTCTAAAGAACCAAATAGAGGAAAACAACCACCAACTTCTCGGTCTTCTTTCCAAAAAATGAGCAGGAAAGTCTTGTTCGAATAGAAAACTTTAATGACCATGCTAGGGAACCAAGTTCAGGCCTGATAAACACATCACCCCCTCTTTCCTGTAGACTACAGAAGAGAACAGTGGCCACAAATGTCTCTGAAGACGTATATTTGCAATCCTCATGCACGACAAATACTTCTTCTCAGCCAAGGAAGCTTGTTTCACTCAACTCGTTTTGAAAATCACCATTTAACACTAAAATTAGCTCATTCGTCAAAGCCCAAAACCCTCATTTAACACCAATATAGGGGTATATCTCTAAACCTGTTAAGGTTATTTACAAAGAAGATCTTAGATGCTTTGTTCAGATGCAAGAGTTATACATTGTGATCTAAAACCTGAAAATATACATCTAATGACGAATAATTCTACTTTCTTAAACATCAACTTCAGGTGTACACATCTTCTTCCTTGGCACATGTACATTCATTTTTGATAAATTTTGTGACCTGGACTTTATCATGTCTTCGGATAGAATAGATGTACATATTCCTTGTTGACTTGACAATTCAACGTCCTATCTAGACTGCAACTGGGTGCACAAATTCAAATAGATACTTCTTCTTCGCCCCAGGTCTGTCCTCAACAGTGAATACAATGCTTGTCTTGAAATTCTATCAATTCGTGGGATTATTGGATCCTCGCTAACATTAAGAAGCAAGTAACATTGTAATCATCCTTAATCCCATTTAAAAGAATATCAAGGCCATAAATCTCTGCAGCTCAAGCACTTGCAATAGCTCAATCGGAGAGAATTTCCGTGCCACGTTCCACCTCTTGCTTCCTTCAATGCACTGTCGAGATATCAATTCGATGATAGAAGAATGCATTTATAGCTGGAAGGTTATAAAAGAAAGATGAAAGGGCATAATTCAAATGTTGGAAACTAAAGATTCGAGTAGTTTAGGGTTCCAATCAGAAAATGCTTGAGGGAAGAAGTTCCTACGGCGAATTTCTGACACGTAAAGCTTCTTCTTGCTCCCTATACTTTGTTGACGTCTAGTAAATTGACCACTTGCACCTCCCCTATTGGTTCCACACCTTCGTAGTGTACGTTAAAGTATGCATCGCCTTCTACTGGCTCTTTAATCGTCTCAACACGTTTAATCACTTGTTCGGCTTAGCATTCTTCAAAGCAAATCAAAGCAATGGGGTTTGATTCAAGTCCATATCATCTATGATGTGAGCTCGAAAAACTTGGTATGCTCCATTTTATCTCGGAGACAGGATGGGGTTTGGTGGATCGGAAATCTGAACACCTAAAATTACAACTAGAAAAAATACCTCTAATAACCAATTTGCATACAAGAAAAAATACCTGCCTCTTGATTTGCATCAAAGAGGACTCGAGATACTGGAATCCTAATAAGGCTTTGGAGTTGTTGTGGGCATCTATGGTTTCAACAACAGTTTTGAATGATGTTTTCTCTCCGTCATTCTCAACCGCTTTTGCTTCTCGAGAGGCGTGTTTCGATTACTGTAGCACACCTGTGCATATTGTGGTGTGGTTATCTATCCCAATAACCCACAAAAGGTAGCACACACGGGCAGTGAAAAATCAATGACAAGCCAGGTCTAAAACCAAATACGAAGTCTGAGAAATGGTTACGCCAACGGAGGAAGAAGAAACGACAGAGCGAACAGAAAACCCTAAGCAGGCAACAGTTGCAGAGATGAAGGGCGCAAATGAGACTGAGGAAGGCGAACTAATGGAGACTGGCAGACTAGCAAGCAAAGGGACAAATTGCAGGCTAAGTAACACAGATGGGCATAGGGAATCAAGCAGAGATACGGTTCTGCACGTTAGAATGAAAACGCCCAAGCAAATTAATGAGACAGGCGTTTTTGGACAAGGCAAACTCAACTATGGGAAACTACCATAGGTTAATTCAAGCCCTAAGAAATATAAGCGCTCTAATACCACTATTAGAATGCACACGAATTGGAGATCAGCGTAGAATAAATTTTATTAATATGATACACGTATAAATACATGATCTCGACCTTTGGATTCATCTTCCAAGAGGTCTCTTGGACTCCCAATGACAGTTAATATTCACTTGTAGCTTTTCATACTCCTTCTCAAGTGAATAATCACAACCCTAATAGATTACATTTCCAACAACTCTGTATATCTAAAGGAGATCGAACACAACTAAGAATGCTCAAAAACAGCAGGTGAATGGGTGTGTAAACACCCAACATAACTACACCGGAGATGACACAATTGAGAAGAATGCTCCAAAATGACCTAAGAGCTACAACACAACTAAATGAGCTAAAATACAACAAGGGAGTGGGTGTATAGATACCCAACACAAATGCAGCTGAGAGAGTACAACTCAAAAGGAAGTTGAAATACATGATAAGAGTGGGTTTACAAATAATACTAACGTTGATCCAAAAAGTTGCAGTGAATTTTGGTTGAAACAAAGAGAAATATAGTGTGCACAGCCTTAGAAGAGCACCAATCTACAAAATGAATTGCTCAAATTCGCTAGAAACACCAAAAGACACTAAAAATAGGAAGATAGGGTGTGCAGCCTTAGAAGAGCAATGATATGCAAGAAGAATCCCTCAAATTCGCTGCAAAACCAAAAAACACCAAAAAGGGGAAGGCGTTGATGGTGGACAGGGTTAAAGCTCAAAAACATTATTGTTAACCTGAAGTAAGGCTGGAAAAAAACCTTAGTTTCAGACCTACTCTGCTATGAAAAATTGTGCTAGTTTGGCTTAAAAAAGGAGATATGAGGAGGGCACTGCCCTAAAAAGGGCACAAATCTCCAAAAGATTCCCCTAAATCCAGTAAAAATACAAAAAAAATGTTAAAGGAGGCATTGGTGAAGATGAGGGTTAAAAACCCGAAAAGTTTGTTGTTGTCCCAAAAAAGTGTTGAAAATATCAATTCAGCTAGGTTGAATCTTTCACAGTGGATGGCTTCTTCTCTGTCAAATACAAAGTGGATTGTTGGCGGAGAATTCAATATGGTATAATGCGAGGGTGATCAAGGTGGTGGTGCGGGAGCGATTGTTTTTGGTTCTGAAAAGCATGGTTGGACGAGATGTCAGGAGGCTCTTCATCTCTTTGATCCTAACTAAGGGAAGAAAGGGCTTGATTATGGGGGGTGGTTCACCTAGTCCAACTCCAAGAAGGGGATGGATAGGGTTCAAGGACGATTGGACAAGGTGTATTGTCCTCAGGGGGACATCTCTTTTACAAGATCCCCAAAACCTATTGATGTGTTGATAGAGGCTACTAGGTCCAACCATTTGCCCATCTTGATTTCCATTTTTGTTGGGAATGCGGTGGACTCAAAGCCCTCATTTTTGTTTAAGTTGAATGTTGCTCACTTGGAGTCCCTTCACTTCCGCGCTATTGTTCATAGGGATTGGAACCTTGTGCCTCTGCCTACTAAGGAGACAGATCAGTTGATATGATGGTAGGCTACTATTCGAGGAACTGTCAGGTTCACGAGAGCTTGGGAGCTCATGATTGCATGCAAGTATAGACAGGAGCTTCAAGAGGCCAAATAGAAGATGGAGGAGGTCTATACCATTTTGGAGGAGGATCTACATAACATTGTTTTTTTGGAGGATACTGCTTAGTTGGAATTAGTGGTGCGTACAACAATGGAGTACATAGCTAGAGCACCATGGGTGCTAGCTCATTTGTAATGGAATCATGAGGGGAATGAGGGATCCAAGTTCTTCTTTGATTTTTTGAAGAAGAAAGTAGCATCTAAGAGGGTGATTGGTCTTTGCAGAGCTGATGGTTCACTTGAAGAGGATTTGACTAAGATTAGAGGTATGTTTGGTGAACATTTTTAGAACATTTTTTCTCCCTACCTTTTGTGAAATTCAATTGTGGCTACCAAGAATGCTTGCTATAGGGTGGTCCTCCACAAAGTCTTTGTTGTAGACCGTGATAGGATGGATAGGGACTTTATGAAGGACAAACTTTTTGCATCTATTTGTTCAATGAAGAATGGGAAATCCACCAATATTGATAGTTTTCCTTGTGAATTTGACAAGGCAATGTGGGATACTATAGAGGATGATTTATGTTGTTTGGTTTATGAGGCCTTTTCCACGAGGTGTTTGACAGAGTCTCTTAGTCCGGGTTTGATTAAGCTTATTCAGAAGAATGTTGCTAGAGACTCTATAGGTGACTGGCATCCTATAACTTTGTTGAGTCACTTATAAAATTGTGGCCAAGGCTTTGGCGGTTCAAGTGATAGATGTAGCCAAGAAGAATGTGTGCAAGGAGTAAACGAGATTTGCAGAGGGGCACTTTATTCTAGATATTGTGATTTCAGCCTGGGAAGCTATGGAGTGAGTCAAGGAGACTAGTTTCCAAGCTCTCATTTTAAAGATTGACTTTGACAAAGCCTACAATAAGATTGATTGTACATTCGCCACTAATATGTTGACTTGTCTAAGCTTTGGCTCGTGATGTGCAAGGATGGTTAGTAGACTATTTTATTGTGCCTATGTGTTTGTTTCAGTGAATAACACGTTGTCTCTGCATGTTGACCTCTTCAAATCTATCAGACAAGGGTGCCCCTTGGCGCCCTATCTTATGTGTTAACAACAAATGTCCTTGGTTACTAGTTAAAGTCTACCCATTTACAGGGTCATTTGATGTTAGGGTCCTACCCTAACCCCCTTAAGTAGATAGATAGGTTGTTATGTATTGAGGCCATCTTAAATAAGGCCCATGTAGTACATATATAGTTAAAGCAATAAATGTAAAGAAGGCTTACTAGAAGGTTTTGCCTACTGCTATGTTCCAAGGAGGTCAGATATAAACTATATAAAGAAGTAGAAGCAAGGTATTGAGATGTCTTGTGAAGAATATTGTAATTAGAGCACTGCTCGACAAGAGGTTTCCCCCTCGAAGAGGCAAGTGAACACGGAAAGAAGAGGTATGTATGTAACTACTAGCAAAAGGGGTTTTACTGATCAAAGATGTCAAGATGTTAGACTCTAGTGGATATTTCGATGTTATTGTTGTGCTTGTTTCTTTAAGGAACACGATGTAAATACCCTTGTATATACCCTTTCGCTTTTTGTTTTCTCTTCATGTAAATATCAAAAGTATTTTTCAAAAAAATGTTGAAAAACCCTAGTTTCAAACCTAAAACAGCCCTTAAACAACACTTAAAGACAAAGGAAGAGTCCACACTAGCTCAGATCTTTGGTAGAAAAGATGAAGATATCGTGGATCCACGATGAACATTTCAACAAACCCTAATCTAGCATAAACCTTGAACATAGATATCACATAAAGAGAAGTGAACCCATGAAGATAAGGACTAGAGATATGGTGCCCTTCGGCAAAAAAAATCAATCGTTGATGAATCCAAGATAAGTTGTGTATTTATACACAACTTAAGAGGTTTGGGGCACCTTCCCCCATGAGGGAGTTATGGACCCACAATAAATGCATAGGTCAACCTTAGCCACCTAGAATAATACAGAATGATGTTGACTATGTTGGGTATTAAACAATAACCTAGTAATACAATAATGAGGTCACTTAGCTATAATGTCAAGTAACCACAAGTAAAGATAACCATTAATTCAACATGGAGCACCCATACAAGATCACCTACTTATAATTTAGTTATCACTAGCTATGGTGCTTATAGTTCAAACCTGTTCACAACACTATTTTGTTGAAATGAATGCAGCTGCAAGAGCCATTCTCCAGAGAATAGCTAAGACCCTAGCTGAGTTCTAGGGCCCCCAGTACACTACTGGGGTTCTTGGTCTGGGACCAAGCAGTTAGGGCCATGGCAAAAGACCCTAGTGAGGGCCCCCAGTATATTACTGGGGTTCTTGGTCAAGGACCAAGCAGTAAGTCCCTAGATGTGTTATAGGGCCCCTGGATGTGTTCCAGGGAATCCTTGCTCGGTGCTTGGATTGATCCTTGGATGTGTTCCTTGGTGGTTGATGATATAAGTCCCTAGATGTGTTCTAGGGCCC
>ML776814.1:1473492-1500222 GCA_009831015.1 Picea engelmannii
AAAACTTGGTTATAGCAAGAAACAGAATGAAGCAACAAGTTGATCAACACCGAACAAAAAGTGAATTCGAAGTTGGAGAATGGGTATTTGTGAGACTTCAACCCTACAAACAGTTATCACTTAAACAACAAGGAAAGAATAAATTAGCCCCGAAATATTACGAACCATATCAAATTAACAGAAAAATCAGTCACGTCGCTTATGGATTGGACTTACCAGATAAAAGTCGTATCCACAATGTTTTTCATGTATCGTGTCTAAAAAAAAGTTGTTGGACAACACCAAAAGGTGCAAACTTTACTTCCCCTGTTGGGCGAAGAAGGCAGAATCATTTTAGAACCAGAAGCCATTATTGCCTCTAGAGAAAAGAAGTTACGATCTCGCATAATCAAAGAATATCTTACCAAATGGAAAAACCTCCCAGAAGAAGATGCAACATGGGAATCAGAACATTTTCGTCAATTACACCCGTCATTACCAGTGCTTTGAGGACAAAGCAATTTTAAGAGGAAGGTAATGTTATGAACATAAAAAATATATATAAATAGATATTCATAACATAGTAATTATTAATAATGAAAGGACATGTCTATTGGTTAAAGGGCACCCCTGCGTAGGTATATAAACAAGCCCTCATTCTCAATTGTAATCATCTCATTTTTTATCAATTATTCATATTTTATATATTACTATTACAATTGCATAGCTGGTTATATACTACATATTGGGTGTGGCCTCCTCTTTTGGTTCAATTTCTTCTCTATGCTGTATGGGTGTGGCCCCTTCCTCAGATCTGATGTGTATGCTGTATGGGTGTGGCCCCTTTCTCAGATCTGATGTGTATGTTGTATGAGTGTGGCCCCTTTCTCAGATCTGATGTGTATGTTGTGTATAGGTGTGGGCCCTCTTTGGATCTGATGTATATGCTGAGTTTAGGGTATGGCTGCCCTGTTGTTGGTCTTCTCTTGCTGGTTGGAGTAGAGTGGCCTCTCCCTTTCCTGCTACAGGTGCCGCGGCCCCTCTTCTACCTCTCCTCCTAAATGCCACATCTCCTCTAGGCTGCTGCTGGAGCCCTCCTTGCTGCCGCTGGTACACTCCCTGGTTGCTGCCCCTTTGCTTCTGTCATCACAGTCTTTAGGGCCTGATAAGACAGCCCTAAGTCTGACATCTTAGGCTGCCCACTTTGCTGTATCAGCCCTATATGTTTTGGACAGTTTCTTGGTTGAGCTGTTTGGGGTTTTTCTATCAGCCTTTGAGTTTGGTCTTTGGGTTTTTATATCAGCCCTACTTATGCTGATTGGTCTTTGAGTTCTTCTTGGCAATCTGTCCACTTAGTTCATGATGAGATCAAACCCTTGAGGGTTTTGATCCATGACCTTTATCAGTTTTTTTTCTGAGCATACATAAATGAGGACAGCAGCATGCATCTAAGGTAAATCTGTTCTATGTTTTGGTTAAGGTATGTTCAGATTTTGTTTTTGCTAAAAAGTAGATCTGTTCTTTATTAAGTCATTGTTCAGAATTATTCTTTTGATAGCCAATGATCAGATCTGTTCTTGCTCAGAATTGTTTTCTCTATTGCTTAGATTCATTGTTTTATTTCTTTGTTCAATCTACTTCAGAAAATTTTGATTTGACTGCTGATCTGTATCTACAGTGGTGAACAAATTTAAAAGAATATTACTGTTTTCGTTTTCCCTTAAATTCTAACAGATCCACTTCAAGTTAACTTGGCAAGGCCATCAAATCCAGTGGCACATATAAGACAAAACTTCTAGAACCAAGACCTACTTTTGTTCCAAGGTCACATTTATTTGACAAAAAATTATACTCCGTTTCCTATATCAATATAAGTTCAATGGTTTGTTCATATATAGAGACAAGATGTAACAGTATCCCTTTCAAAATCACATAACTCAAGATCATAAAACGTTTGCTATTACAATAGTATTTAGAACCAAATAAAATGAGAAACCAGAGAAATATTTACATTGCCACACCAATGTAAAAAAAAACATTAGTCTCATACTTTATCTATCATATTTACCAAGATGCACTCTTGGAATTAAAAGTCCTGAATCACCTTTTTGCAAATTTATATTAAACTATTACATTTTTAACTGGAGCAATAGAACTTACCTAAGTAGCTCAGAAACCTCTCGGCAAGTATTTTCAAATTGCAGAATAAGATCTGGAAATGATATAAAGCCTGCAAATTGCAAGACAACACATAAGGACACTCTTTTGAATTTTGATATAACAAATAAAGGACATCAAAAATACAATTGCAAGCAAACATGAACCATCTTATGAAAGGTAAAAAAATACTCATTTATTTAAAGTAACATACCATACCAATCAAAGATCTACGAGTTCCACAAATATATGAAAGTAGGAAGGAAATACAAGAAAATGGATGATCGATCAAACCACTTAATAGAATAAATGATTGTCAACTAAACTACATGACATCAGTAATAAAAGACATGTATAAGTAATTGATCAATAAAAAGATAAGATAAGATAATGTTATTAATGTCCACAAATGACCAAAATAGTAGGTCAATGGGAGACTAGGAAGTACAATCATTTATAATTAACTATAGGAGCGCCAAAGGCTCCTCCGAAGCGCTGAAAATAAAAGGTGAAAAATTAATACAAGAAAGAAAATACAGAGCCACTATATATTATTAGGAAGAGATGAAAAAGTAGAGAATAGGGAAGAAGTATCTTCTACCATGTCAATCACAGAGAAGGCACCTATACACTGCCTGATGATGATGTTTGCACCAAGAGGTGCTTTTTATAGCCCAGTGTTACCTCCCAGGTTCTCACTCGGTGCAAAAGTCCTAATCACAAGGATGAGACCCTAAGGGCAACTATAGGCAAGCCACCACTATCACTTTAGTGGCTTTGCTTTCCTCACTTTAGAATATGGGGGTTCCTAGTCAAGGGGAGCTTCCCTAAGGTCAACTAAGCTCAATGTGTTATAGTGTATAGTAGGAGCAAAAGAGAGCTTAGTGATGTTACTAATATCCAATTTAACGTGTATGATTAGTTTCTTTAATTTCACCACTTAAATTAGATTTCCAATTAGCCTCAAAGATCATCCAATGCAACAAAAGGCTAAGTAAAAGCAAGTAGAATCTTGATAATGCTGCGAAACTCAACACACTTGCTTATGAAAGGATGAAGATCACTTCTAAATCTGTCCTAAAGATAATTAATGCAGAAAATTACAGATTTAAAGAGATCTATGAGCAACCCGCTTATTCAAGATAATACAAGTGTTAAACTAGGCTAGTTCTAGCAAATCAACTTAGGGTTTTTACCAAATGAATTTAGATTTGCCAATTAAACACACAAGTCAATCCAACTCTGATTTACGATATTATTTCCAAGTGAATTTCCAGATTTTGAAACCAACTTATCAAATACCCTTGCAGAAATGAAACAAACTTGAAACTAGGCCATAGTTGCATGAGACATCTAGGATTTAAGGCCTAGATTCTTGTGTTTCAAGTCTAAATCCTTATAAATCACATTGCAAAGAGAAAATTCCAGATTTATAACTAATTTTCAACAATGCTCTTTCACAAGAAACAAGACAATGCCAAACTAGTGCCAAAAAAGCAAGACGTCTAGGTCCTTTAGGCCTAGAACTCACAATTCCAATCTCAAATCTGTATGTGAGATATTCTAATGTGCCCAAATCAGATTTTAAACCAGAAATTTATGTCTCCTTAAATGATCTTCAACCAGCAATGAGAAAGAGACAAAATAAGGCAAGAGGCCTAGGGTTTTAAGCAAGAAAAGTAGGACGATTTGCCATTAGATCACCTAGAATGAGTTCAAATCCATTTTTATGACTTCTATTCCATGAAATAAACCAGATTTAAACAATAGACCAATGCCCTATTAAGATCTTGCAACAAAGCACACTTCAAGGGCCCCTACAAGCAACATGTCCGAGGGTTTTAGAGGCAATTTTCAGCGATTTGCTTGAGAGAAAGAGAACCAAACTTAAGATGGAGTTTTTCAGGATTTTATGGCTCAAATGCAATATGATTTCTATGGTAATTTTCTGCGGCAAATTCCAGATTGTAGAAATAAACAAAAAAGATTAAAAAAAAAGAGATGAAATTTTGGATTTTTAGGGGTTTAGGTGCCTTGATTTGTTTTAGGCAATGGCGTCAAGATGCCCCTTGAGGGAGTGATCTTTTAAGGATTAGCAAGGAATTACTACAAGTGAATGGAAGGGAGGGCACACCACCTCCAAAACTACTAGAGAGTGTCTTTACTTAATACGGGGATGAGTGTTGCTTTTGTTCACAAAGAATAATAAGGCAAAGACTCATACGCTTCAAATGAATAAATAAGAGATAACTTACCTCTCCAACGTAGTGATACCACTCCTCTATGGTGCCCAACTAGCCTTTGAGAAGTCCAAACTTACAATAAAACCCTATCTAGTATGCTCCAAGAATCATTTGCCACATTTCATGAACAGTTGATCATCCATCACCACAAAACCTTAGACAAGAGACAAGTGCAAAAGAGCTTTATTCCAAATGCTTCCAACTCATTTACAAATGAGGAGGCTTTTATTTATAAAAGAAGAGCTCAACGACCTCTAAAATAGAATAGCATTAGATCTTAACAAACTCCTAGATCTATGCTCAAAAAAATAATATCCTCTAACAAACAGAGGAGTATCTAGTCAACAACAATAAAATATTGTGGACTAATGCCACATGTACAATACAGGGGAACAAATGACTATACAAAGTGGACACCCTCCTAGAAATGTGTCCTTGAGTGGTCAAAAATTCGGCCATAGTCTTACCACAACAAATTTTACAAGCACCATAACTACGTCAATTTTTGCCTGAATTTCTAGAATGACCACATTTTGGAAATCCTGCAACCATTATGCACCTAATGGTGTTGATCTTGCAGAATTATAGAGGATAACTGCCCCTGAAGCTAAGCCACCCTCAAAATATGTGCAACAATCCCTCAAGTGGCCATCCTCATCAAAAGTGAGATAGACATATTCAAAATATACCAAACTCCCTCATCTAGGGAGGTCGACTTCATCAAAATAATATAAGACATCCTCAAAATGTTCCACAAGACCCTCACACATGTGGATCCAACAAATTTGGAGGGTTGTCCCCTCAAAATACTCCAATAAATGCTCAAGATGTCCACATGTGTGAGCTAAATGCCTCCCAAGGTGGGTTGCTCCTCTAAATTATCCAATGTCCTCAAAAGATGTCAAATGAGTGGAAAGTAGGCACGCGTGGTCCTCAAATGCAACAAGGGCTAAGGGGGAAGAAGAGTACCCCTAGCGTTGGCTGGGAGGTACCGGTGAAGTCTCGTCGGTCGGCAAGCAGGAGTTGCACGGAGCGCGCGAACGTCATTCGGAGCGGGCGAACAGGCAACGGTACGCTCTTTTCATTTTGTATGGTAGAATATATTAGGATTTATGCTCGGTTCTGCTTATTTAATGGAGAAGTAAACTGATGTTTTAAAAGATGAATGAAACTTGTCTTAGCCTAGCTCCATGGTTGTTGTTTCCTATGGCCGTCGTTTTCCCGCATGTCTTGACCACTTGGTTGTGATTGATTGTGTCCTTAATGGTTGTTTGCCTTCCGTCCTTAGCTCCTCAGTCCTCGCCTAAGCAGTCGGCCAGGAGCCTGATCTACAGTCGTCGCCTTAGCGTTAAAAGACCTATAGATCTCAACGCTCTGCTTTTATGTGCGAGGATGATGAGAGAAGGGCGAACCTATCAGCCGTCTACCTCTGTTGTTGTCCTTGGCTAAATGTTTATCATGTGCCTTCTCGCGATTTACCCTCTGCAAATTCATCAATTACCCCACCCCTTTTATTTGACTGCGCATGGACAGTTTCATTGTTGATTGTCAATTTTGGGTGAGCGTTTTCTGATCTATATCAAACTGTCTTTATTTAATAGACCTTTACCGGTGACATCCCTTACTCCTTAGCAGCAATTAATTCTTGTGTGGCTGCGATTTGTTGCATACATTTGTCTGCGATTTCGTTATTGGATAATATTGATTACGTTGCCTTGGTTGCGTATGATGTGAGCGGTGTTGGCAGAGATGAGTGGTAGGCTGTGTTGGTTTATTATAAACAGTTGATGCATGCACGGTGACTGAGAATTATTTTTAGTGACAGAATTTCCCTACATTTAGTATGACTGCGAAAACGAAATTATTGACAGCTAGTGGAAACATACCATAGACAAGGAAATTGTTATCTTTTAGACAGCGAAATTTTTATTTCTGTAGATGGCAAAGTTCAGTACTTTTAGACAGTGAATGTCTATATTATAGACAACATTTTATCGCTGGTATTCAAGGATAGCGATCTATACTATAAGGTGGGTTGCCAGAGATACCGTGTCTAGGGCATGACCAGGATACAACTGTGGGCCACCATTTCTATGTGTAAATATGTGGCCGCCAATTTTATAACAGTAACAATCAGGCAGCAAACTAATGCGTTTGTTAGTTAATTACTTGACAGCAATTTTGAGCCTAACGATCTTCCTGGTAGCTTTGTTTAATTCACAGTGATGTATTGCGAATTCAATGCATGAGGTTGAAGGACAGCCAGTGGATGATTGATGAAAACGAACTTACCTCTGGTCTGATATGGCGTTTTTTTTTAATTAGACTCAGCTAATATTCACAGCGAATTGTGGAGCGTTGTAAAATAAGAGATTGTATTGAAGGTTGAACTCAGAAACTTACTGGTTGATACACTAACCACAGCGAAATTTAAACCCAGCGTATTGAAGGCTGCACGCAGCTATTTTTTTGGGGGCGTTTTGTTTATTTTTCCCTTCGACAGCAACTGCCTTAACTGCCCATTTTGGATAGATAGTGGGTCTGGTTAAGCCACTTTTTACTCAGCAATACCATTGTCATGTCCCTCTATTTTACACGACCATTTCGATTCAATACCCTTTTCACAGCAGCTCATCCGTGACTGCTTGTCATTTCTGGACTGTGCCTGCATTGTTTTTTTTTCTCTGCAGCAAGTTCCCTGGTAACATGCCTGTGAACCCAGCGATTTTCGCCAAGAATTACCAGCGATTTTTTTTGTCATGATGTGTGTACGGGATGCCTGCACCTTTGGAGGGAATGGCTGAGTCTCTATGTGATTTTATGGCCGTTCTGTTTAATAAAATGGCTCTGAGATGGAGCTTGTCGGCACATTATCAGGTCGGCGTCCTAAATAATGAGACTGTGTTTACCCTTACGTCCAGCTGGTTACTACTGTGTTTTCCCTTGCCAATTGAATTGGCCCTTGAGTTCTTTACTGCTGCAGTGATACTGATTAGTTTTTAATCCACGCTATTTGGTCGCTGACAGCCATAAGCGTTCCTGCGTATGAAGAATCTCTGATAATTTCCTATTTAACCATTGATATAACCTTAACTCCCTTGAATAACATTTGATATAGTTTCGCCTACCATTACATACCCTGAACTTTCAAATCTTGTATTTTTTAGTAGATTGAATTTCACCAGTAATTAATAAAGATTGGCAACTAAATTTTTATTATTATCAATACATTCTTAAATGGTGATTAGCCAGGTTAAATCCCTAAAGGTTAGCTAGCGTAATCTGTTCACTCCCACAATTTTGTGGAAAAAGGGGTCCTTCTATATCTCTTGAATTTTATTAATTTAATATTAATGTTCACTGTTATATAAAATCTCAATCTCAGGATAGAATGTTGTGCATTTAAAAGCGATCTCGACGATTGTGTTCAAATTATAAAATAATGTATTTTGGCATCGAAAATGTGTTGGAAAAATTCACTTAGTTCCGCGTTCTGATTGATGAAAGTGAAGGTCCCTTATCCTTTCATACCCTTAAGCTCTCCTAGAAAAAAAAAGATTTTTGCTAGTGCCTTGAATTGGAGATCGGTTCCTTGAGCATCAGACGCTCCCAGCTACTGGATTTAATGAGTAGAAAGATGCTATAAATCCCTCCACCTTGGGTTGTTGGCGAAGTTGTCATTATCTTGCGCACTCTAGTTGAGTGATGTCATCTTGCGATCTATCGACTTATAGCTTGGGTTAGTCATCTTGTGTTTCGACAGTTAATGCGGTCTCCTAGCGCGTTGAATATTCTTGTGTTTTGGTCTAGATGTGCTAAGTTGCGCCAGGGTTTCTATCATGCCTATCGTCTTGTGAGGGCATGATTCCTGATGAGGGGATCATGGCACGCCCTATTGGATAGCAGCGAATGATAACTTGGTCGGGGTCGGTACCTTTCGTATGGGTGGTGTCGAGCGTTGTAAGTTTGCTTTGGCGCATGGGTGGCACGCCTTCAGGCGTTGGGTTCGCGAGCCTTGAGGTTCTAGTCCTTGTCCATCCACGTCGTTGTGTCAGGACGGGGATGTTGTCTGTTCTTGTAGGCATGTCCTTTCGCGGCGGGCGGGTAGTCGTCCCTCCTTGTTGTCCTACGCATGTCTCGCCCAGTTGCTCTTGTGCCAGGGTGTGGAGTCATAGTAGCCCACTGCCTGGACTGCATGCTTGAGTTCGTTGTCAGTTGCGTGGTTAACTCTTATTGACGTCACCTTCTTGCCCTTCAACCCAAACAAAAAAAAAAAATTGCTTTTATGCTTCGCTTGTAGTCATGAGTGAAGGGGTTGTTACAATCTCGATCAAATGGTCCAAGAGAGCAAGTCAATCCCTCAAAATGAATGATGATGTGGCATGTGTGGTATCCAAGAGTGTGTACGGCTATCTCACAACACCCTAGGAAAATCACAAAGCTCTAGGCAATGTAGACAACGACCAATGCAATCACAAATCTCGATGCAAGTACACAAATCCCAATGTAGGTACACAAATCTCGAGGCAATACACATCCCAATGCAACATAAAGGATGAGTCATGTCAAAATGCAAGTGCCATTAGGTAGAGAAACATTAAAGCATCATCATCTAACTTCACAACAACTCATAAAATTTATACCATTTGTCAAGTTTAACTATGGTGGGGACAACATCAACTCCTATTACATGTGACAACTCCTAAGACAAGAAGTAGTTCCTAGGACACTAAGTAAGGAGCATGTGTTATGATGGATGATGTGACAAATAGCCACATATGGTTTGTTAAAGATATTCATCCACATGAGTGCCTTTAAAGATGAGGGAGTGCTTTTAGTATTGTGTTACCATTCATCGACAATGTTTCTTACAACGCCTTTTATTGCCTTTTGCTTTATGTATTTGATTAGTCCCTTTTTCTTTAGATATGCATTGTTAATCATGAGACTTGCGACATTGGCCTCGTAATGAGGTGGCATAGCTCAAGCTCTCTTACTTGACATTTTAGTTTTGGTTGCATCAACCTCGAGCTTATAGCTCTTAAGATGAGGCTTTCCTCATGAAACTATTATGTATGAACCTCGCTATGACATATGACAAACCAACCATGAGCGATAAAACGGATATGTGTATGAAATAATGGGGAAGCTGAAAAGTGTTAAGTCTGATTTGGGATATGGACATGCTACACCTTCTTAGGCCTCTAGTA
Organism: Picea engelmannii; assembly: GCA_009831015.1. Lineage (NCBI taxonomy): Eukaryota > Viridiplantae > Streptophyta > Pinopsida > Pinales > Pinaceae > Picea > Picea engelmannii. The sequence goes on from ML776814.1 coordinate 1,483,082, forward strand.
GTACAACTCAACCCAAGAGTGACAACACTTATCTAAAGATGACTATGATCCACCATGGTACAACAAGGCAAATAATAACAATTTAGAGTCTTATAATTCATTATCAGACTTAATCAATGTTTACCATGGTCATGACAAATACATAAAACACTATCACCATACATGAGCAAGAGAAAAGATTTGACGATATTCAATACACCAAGCCTCGTAATCATAATCATCGATAGAGCATCATGTGTACAACATCATCATTGCTATGCCAAATCAACTGAACCATACTACCATCGTCATGAAATCATCAAAGGCATATCCATTGTGCATAGGGAAGATCATCATGCGATAAGATCTCTGACATATAATCTCTGGAAGACCAATCTGAAGTGCTCACAATCAAATGTGAACTAGAACATCGTACCACCGAGAGGGTGGTGCTTGTGAAAAAATCTCTAGCATGTGATGAGAATCACGTGGTTACCTCTCATACAATATGAGGGGAAATAACCCAGTATGAGGGAGATGTGTGATTCCTTTTGTCCTCTACATGAAGTTGACGTGTGGTATTCAAAAAAAGATATTAATAACAAAAAAATATTTCAATGTCGGCCATAAATAAAATATTTCGATATCCACCTTAAGTAAAATATTTTGATATCAACTTTATCTATATATATATATAGTAAGTTAAAACATTTCAATGGTCTGCTACTCAGTCTCAGGGAAATGTGTAGTTCCTCAGTGCTCAACATGGAGTTGACAAGTGGCATATATATCATCTTAGATCCATCTTAACTATGGATCTATCATGCATGGAGTGGGATCAAATCCCTCAAGGTGAAAACCTTTTTTAGATTGAAAAAACTTGAGGAAAGGTTTGCACCTCGAGGGATTTGATCCCTCTCAACGCATGATAGATCCGGAGTTAAGATGGATCTACGCTAGTTCGGGAGGGTCCAAATCTGAGAGGACGTGGTCAAGTGACCTTGGGAGGAGCTTGGAAACAACCAACAAAGACTCTCCTAATCTTTGAGGCTGACAAGAAGAATATAGAAATAATATCAAAATTTTCAAAATGAATGGAAGATGTTGAGCAATTCAACAAAGATTTCAAAGCAAGTTTTGTCCAAATGCACTACTTCTGGATGTAAAAGATAAAAAGAGAAAACAGTATAAGCATTCAGAAACAGAGAAACAACCTAATTTGATAGTCTTTTTTTGAAGATAATTATTACAAGTATCACTTTGGTTCCACGAAGTTGTGAATCAGGTCTCAAGCATGCCCTTCTCTCCTAGAATGCTTTTCCCTCAAGGTTTTGATTAGTATAGGTGTTTTTTCTGAAAGGTTTGTGCCCTAGCATTGCTAGCATAAACCACATTCTAGATTTGACATTCCCTTTGATATATCTCTACCATGATGAATTGTCACATCTTGATTTGCAATTTCTTCCTTGGGTCTAGCCATTTGGAAACAATCATTTTCTAACATGAACTTCTGAAATCAATTCTCTAGTGTGGGCATCTAAACTCAGCCTTCTAGCATGGGTCTGTAGACTTGTGGGCACCAGACTTATGCAAGCTCTCCATGAACACGATCTTGTGTATTTTTTAATGATAACAAAGCATCTATTTATCTATCAAGACCAGCGTCCCTAGTTTGCACGTTTGTGTCTTTTCTCGGGCCCTAGCAGGCATCAGAATGATTGTTGGACATCTATCTCTTTACCCCTCAATGCTTACTAGGCCAAGCATCTCCAAGATATATCTACAACACAAATTGTGGACTTCATAAAATCTTAAAAATATAATCCTTGAATTAAACAAAAGTAAGTTGTTTCAACGACATTTTTCTACAATGTTGACGTTTCTAGCATTAGAATTTAACCCTTTCTATTTGTGTCTACAACAAAACCTTAATCTTGTATCCCCTTTATTCTGGAAATTGCCACATGAAAACAACATTCATGTGAAATGGGTCTAGCATGGGTGGATGAGAGAAAGAATTGATATCCTCCCCACCTGGGTTCAAATCTCGCTTGTGACATGTTCGCTCCTCGTGAGTCAATTGTTGACTGAGGCATTAACCATGAGGAACATGTCACCCTTTCCTACGGGCTAGAGAATGGGGTGAATAGTTACATGTAAAAAAAATCATTCATTGCCGTGGGTTGTATATCATGTTGTTGTCATTTGTCTATTTCTTTCCCTCGATGGGATGACTTTTAAAAAGATCTTCTTTTTAACCTAAGCACAATTTTAAAAATCGAAGATTTAAGTCATTTAATCAACATGCCTTTTCGTTTACACCCTACTCCTTTCACATATGCTTCTCTCTTTGCAACAACTTTCAATACTCATCCAAATCTTTGGTCTTTGATTGAAATCCCACTTGAATCCAATTGCATTGATCTCTCCTTTGATTTCAATTCACAAACACCAAACCTTATTGCTATGATTCCATATCATTTTTTAGGGTGCACACACATGCAAATGACCATGAAGGTGGAAAGAAAATAAAAGCTAGAGTGTTATTATTGAATACACCTCTCTCACAAATATAACATCTCAATGTCAATTGGGTGTAGCTCAAGTGGTTGTGAGGAAAATTTGTTAGCCTCACCACCCGAGTAAAAATCCCACTTTCTGACATGTTTTCTCTTAGCGAGCCAATTGGTGATGAGCTATATATGACCCACTCATGAGTTGTTGACCTAACCTTGTGCCCTGAAGAATCTAGGGTTTACCCTGGGTACCATCCTCAGAATGACAAGAAGTGCTCGAGCGGTTTCCTTGAGATATATTACCAAGAAAAGAAATATATATATATATATATATATAACATCTCACATCACACGTTTACAACAATTCTATAATGTTATAGTAGTTCAGCATTAAACGCGTATTTTTGTGTTGATATTATCCCAATAGTTCTTTTAACTCCTCTCAATTCTTCATTGTTATAGAAAGGAAGCAAAAAAAAGAAAGAAATTATATAGAAAGAAATTTGTCTAAATGTCCACAAATGACCCAAAAGGGTAAAAGATATTATAGGATAAGATAATTTTATTAATGTCCAACAAATGACCACAATAAGTAGGTCAATGGGACTAAAAAAAGCATACATCCAGTATAGGTACATAATGGGAGTTTGAAAGCAACTCCTATAGTGACATATCAAAAGCAGATAAAGGTAAAGAAAGTAACTAGCTAAAAAAAGCTATCAAAAAAAGTACAAGTACATGATAAATGCTAAAAACCAAACCTATGTGTAGTACAAAAGTGAGGATGTCAAAGCATGCTAGAGCTAAATCCCAAAGCCAATTGAGGGGGCCAAGAAGCAAGCTAGTCATCGGAGTCATCAATCACAATGGATTACATGATGTGCAACATCACAAGTAAGTGCATAAGGAAAATATAATTTATTTCACAAAAGGAACCTTAAAAGAAACTAAAGCAACACAATTTTATCTGAGTAAGAGGTATCATCTCCTCACTTCATTCTGCAGTCTCTGAACCTCTGTTAAAGAAAGCAAACTATAGATTTCAATGTAAGATGTCCCTTCTACTCAATCATATGTAATTGGCTAGTGAAGTCAACTGGAGTTGAAGAAATAACTAAGGTAAGGGTCGTACCATTTCTATAATTTAAGGCCAATCTATGCACATTAGAGCTGAAGAAATAAATAATTTATTAGACCATCTAAAGCATCCAACTCTAGTTTATTGAGGCCGTGTAAGAGGCAAGTTTTAGCTTTAAAAATGTAATGAGCCTATGTTGAATTTTTGTAAACCTAGCACCGGCAGATTATTCTGAATAAAACAAATTTATTGAATAAAAAACACAGCTAGGTTACTCAACGAAAATAAGTTGAAGCATAAACAACAAAAACCATAACACACATTGCACAAGAGATTTCGGGTAAACACCCCTGGAAAAACCGTTGCGGGAAAACCAGTTCTAAGTTTGATTTTATTGCTAAAAATCCTGGGCTCTCATCCTAGGATAATGGCCCATCAAAGGATTACAATGCTGCAATAGATAGCCTAGCCCACCAAGCTTCTATCTCTCTCGCTGCCCCTTTGCACACTTCCTCAGCCCTGCCCACTCAAACACAAGTACATGAGCAAGACTCCCTCTTGCTCCTACGCACTCATTGTGTGCCTCTCACTCTCCTTAGATCTGCTTTTAAAATCTCCTAATGACAAAACCCTATCTCCAAAGTGATCAACGATCAAGATCTGATCTTGATCTCTTGAGATCAGCAGCTATGACTTAATCTCTCGTTGAGATGATTTAAATCACTTAAGTCACTCAACTTTACAAAAAGTCACTTTAGTCATTAAATAAAAGCCACTTCAACAACAAAGTTGATATCTAGAGAATGTCGCTTGGACACCTCCGCATGCTAGGCACCGCAAATGCAGAAGTACCTGTCAGAGCTACCCCAAAAGCTAACAGCCTACATTTTTTAATAAAATGGGTGCCATTTTAGTAATATAGGGATAAGAAAAGATTAGTTATAATAAGATCAAAAGGTGAATGACTTGGTAGATGGATGACAAAGCAATTCGAACTTGCCTCCCAATAACTACCAATCCCACATTGGCCATTTATATCACGTTGGTGTCACTATTATTGCTCCTGAGTGTATCTGTGTACTTGCGGTCTGTATGAATGTGATCCCCTTGTACATGTAGCTGGTATGTAATAAAAAGTTATTATTTATTCTACTACTTTCATGTGTTCATGTTCTAGTTCTGTATGTTTTATTACCTCCTATGATTCCCTACATTCTCAATGTGCTTCTAGGCTATGAAACCTGATGTTTCCTCAAATTCAATGTAAAACATTTAGCTTTGTTCCATGTTTAGGAGACACGCAAGGTTTCCAATTCATGGTTGTTAACAACAATCTTGAAGAGAATCCAAAGGATAATTCTGTATGTGACTATTGTTCAAGTATTCATGAATCCAACCACTGTGTTGGCATGAGTAAAGTGATTGCCTTTGAACAAATTATTTTGCTGCATGTATCAAGTTAGCATGAAGATAGTAACAGTGCATAATCCCTTTAAATGCTAAATTGGGATCAAAAGACAACTTAATGTGATAACCTATGATGACATTTCTACTCAATAACATGTTTCAATGGTAGTAAGGTGGTGGAACAAATAGGAAATGACTATATCCTACAGGAAGCCTAGAACAAAATCTTGGAGTCCAAGAATTTGAAATTGGTTTTTCTTGGAAAAGGTTGTTAAACTGTTCATAGCGCACATCCCTTGCCTAATTGCTAAAACCTTCATTGATGTGGAAGATCAACCATTTCACCACCGAAGACAAATTGCAGAATGGGGAAAAATCTACATGTCAAAACCAAAACCAACAATATATGGAAGGTGTTACCCCTCAAAATGACATATAGTACAGGAAGCCTAGAACAAAATCTTGGATGTCCAAGAATTTGAAATTGGATTTTCTTGGAAAAGGTTGTTAAACTGTTCATGGCGCACATCCCTTGCCTAACAAAATCTTGGATGTCCAAGAACTTGAAATTGGATTTTCTTGGAAAAGGTTGTTAAACTGTTCATGGCGCACATCCCTTGCCTAATTGCTAAAAGCTTCATTGATGTGGAAGAACAAGCATTTCACCACCAAAGACAAGTTGCAAAATGGGGGAAAATCTACATGTCAAAATCAAAACCAACAATATATGGAAGTCAAAATCAAAACCAACAATATATCGAAGGTGTTACCCCTCAAAATGCATGGGCATTTTGAGGCATCCTATCCAGCAGTGAGGGCAATGCTATAGACATTTTCGGATCTGTCTTAAGCATCTCAAAACAGCCAGCAGTGCCAGCAAATAGTCTAAAGGGGATTCACAGTCATATGAGAGTTTAGAGGTGATTGCTTCACATATTATTCCATGCTCAACAATGGAGAGCTCTCAGAATTACAGACTGTTAAGTGGATAGCCCTTGGTCATCCTGATGGTAGAGATGTCACAGCTATTGTTGATGCTGGAGCCTTGATTAAAAATGGTTATTCTCAAATTTATTTTATTATGTTGAGAGTTATTGTTGTGAATGAAAGACTGGGTACAAAGACATCCTCCCAGAATTGTCAGAGCTGTAGCATCAGATTAGAGACAGAGAACTTCATGGATCACTGCAAAGTGAAAGAGCTAACACTTGTACTTCCAGGCAGTTCGAAAAGGGAATATACAGCCTGTTTGTTGGTTCAGAGTCCCCATGCAACATAGTTATATATTGGCTCAGAGAGAAAAATGGCAGAAAAAGGACAGACAAAAGACTTGACAAGAGGATATGTAAGAGTTACATGGATGAATCTTTACATGCAATTAAATCAAAACAAGCTAGATACAAAACATATTACAACTCAGTGCCTACCATTATTTCTACAGGAAGAAGCACTACTATGATAATACTATACCATCTCTATTACCTCATTAACTAATAGTAGGCCTATTGCCTAAAAGATTGACAAGGAAACTGCCAACATCAAAATAATTAATCACAGCAAGCAATAACCTTGCAAAGAAGAATCAAGGATTGATGCAAAGCGTGCAAAAGTTGTTTCTCCACTGTCTGAGATATCGTCTGCTTCTTCTTTTGCAGTCTTTAGAAAAGGATGCAGTGACTGTGTACCAGTTCCAGGCCTGTCCTCAAACTGGGGTGATTTCTTGTCACTATACAGGCCCCTTTTCTTAATCAAAGAAGTGTGCCTTCCAGGAGACGCCTCAAGCCCTTCAGCATCAAAGTTCTCCACCTCTTGCTTGATATCTTCAAGAAAAAGAGTAGGACTAGGATATAAAGACACTTCTTTCTCATCATACAAGGCCCTACCTTCCAGTCTATGGATAGGGGATTTTTCTCGGGATAAGAAAGAACTTCCATATGATTGACGTTTCCTATAAGAACAAGAAAGGACAGTTAATAAAAGAAAGGTTAGAAGAAAGCTTACAAAGAAAGCAATGCAACAGAAAACAAGCAGATGCAAAATTACAACAATGTCACAACGAATCTTAGTAAAAGCAAACACCCTGAAGAGAAAAATCTTAAAGAGTTTCAACATATTTTAAGATAGAAAGACCAGCTTGAGTCTAGTGCAAGGGAATTTGGAACATGACAACTATCTATAACAGTTTTGGCAAAGAAAGACCCAATCCACAGGGAGACTCCCTTAAAATGTCATCGGCTTTTCGATTATGCCCAAGTTATAGTTTTTGGAGATTAACATCTTGCAAGCTAATTAGTAATTAGCTCAATCTATAAAGCTTTTACATACTTTTTAAGGCTGATCCAATCATGGAATAGCTTGGTAAATCGAATGAAGCTTGGGCAGAATCTATTATGATAGTTTAAATGTAACCAAAATCAAAGATAATGGATATTCAAGAATCAAAGTAATGATACATTACCAAAAGTGATACACATTGGGGGATACATGCAAAAAGCCTACGAAATTTAACAAAATTGCAAAGGAAGTTCAAAACTCTTAGGGTGGGGGTGGTGGCTGTAAGGAATGTTGAGAGTGAATACACCGGAAGTTACAAATTAAAAAACAACAATGAAACATAGCTAATAAAGAAATAATAGCATGCACATGACTGCCCCAAATAAAAGAAAAAGGAATAGCAGTTGCAACACTATAATGCACAGATACGAATATGGGTGCAACAGAAACAGATATGGATACAACTAATTTTTACAACAGCCTAGATACAATACAGCTACAATATATATATATATATATATATATATATATATATATATGAGACAAAAAGTCAGAATGCCGTTAATAAATTTGAAAGTAAATCCAAAAGTAAAGAATTCTTATCAATATTAGCTTTTAGGACATGATATCTAAACACTATATATGAATGTCTCACAGCAATTCCTTCACTATCTAGAGCCTACATATCAGATTCATTACAAATTACATATCATCAATAATGTCTTCATCAAAGCACTGAAGCTCCACATCATTACTGTATTCCAAATCTTGAGATGATTGATAGCCAGGTTCCATATTTTTAGTCACATCCATTACTGCATGCGCAAATGAATGTTGGATATGATTTCTTGATCAGATGCTCTTACACAAAAATGCATACAGCCAGTTAAGGTAAAGAATCAGCTCATGGGTTCGAACTTCAAGTGTATTCATTTTTGTTCTATGAAACTATAAGTTGCTTGAAACAGGGAGGTTTTCTAAAATGGGTACATTTTGAGAAACAAGTTCATAATTTTTTTGAACAGGGAAATGGACACATTACATATATGTAGACTGATATATAAATAAACAAACATAAAAACATAGAGACAGGGAGAGGTATTAGACACTGATAATAGACAAGCATTCACCAAAACAAGAAGAATTATAAGATATACAACAATGGTTTAAATGCAAACTCTAGGGTTTTAGATTTTTTTGGTATTTCAGCTTTTCTTGTGTTTACTTATGTTTTTTGGTGTGTTTTGGATACAGCGCTGGATACATGTTAGACATATCTAACGCATATCCTAAGTATGCTTTGGCCATATGCGAATATGGGTATGTTTTAGAGTCATATCCATATCCAATCAAGTATACAAGGTATCCCAACCCCTGCACAAGTGTATCTGGTATAATAGCAACTGCAATGCCATTCACAAAAACATGGGAGTTGCCATGAACATCTTATTCAACTCATAGTCCATATACACAAATATGCATACAGGATCAATAGAGATGAAGGTATGATGCATATTATAAAATGAGAATTGATTTGGTCGGGTATCCTTTTGCTAACCATTGCAATGATTTTCTATCGATATAGAATCAACCTCCTTATAACTTCTAGCTTGATAGGATATGAACTTTTTTCCACTAACATGACTTCATATGGAGTGGATGCCTTGATCCTCAAGAATGATGACACAATCTGTTTTTGTGCCTTCTCCATCTTACTCCATATGCTCTTGGATATGTTTGGCCCCCATATGTCACATCAGTATAGCATAAATTGCGTGATGATTGTTTGAAATAAGGAGTTGATTATTCCCAATCCCATAACTCCATTGTTCTGCATATGTTTGGAAGGACCTCCTTTCACTTACTTTGAAGCCTTTTTTAGCAGTGCTTCCAATCAAGCTTCTCATTAAATTTTATGCCTATGTACTTGTAACTCTATATGATCTCCAGTGATCCATTTTTGAACTTAATTTGAGACTGCATAGTTGTCCTTCTGAGTGAGAATATGTTGACTTCAGTTTTATCACTATTGACCTCCATACCCACCTCCTTGCAAAATATTTCTAGTGCTAAGAGATTGTAAAATTTTCAGACCCCACCCAGTTTCAAGTCTCACAGAGACTAATCATAGTTTAATGCCCAAAAACCAGTTTTATGACATCAGCAATTACTCAGCATATAAACAATTCTCAGAAATGAAACATGAGGATTCTGAACAACATTAAATGCAGAAATAAATAATTCTATCAGCAGCACACTAACCCAGAAATTAAATGCACAGAGATTTTTGGTCTAACATTGACCCTGGAAAAACCCACAAGGGGAAAACCAGTGAGAGAGGGGCTTTTTATTATTTTCAGAGCTCAGAGAAATTCTTCTGTTACAGCAGAAATATTCATAGCAAAAATTTACACAAACTTATCTCAGAATATGAGCCAAATCTCTTCCCAAACAGTCTCCAAGTCTGCTCCTCGATTCCTGTGCAAGAAATCCATACCACAGTACAGCTGTCACAGATTTTAATGCTGCACGGGCTGACTAGAAACGCCTGCCACAAATTCTGGGTTTGCTGTATGGAATTTCCAGCATTAAATGTGCCTCGACTTCTGTGCCAACTTGCCTTGAAATGCATGCACCTCCTCTGCTGTACGAACTGTACTTTTCTATGGTGTACAGCCTCTCCAAAATCCGTATTGTACGGCCCTTTGCTGGCTGTACCCTCTGCCTTGATTTTTGTGCTGTACCTTTGCCTTGGAATGCATGCCAATACTCAGCAATCTTCCTCTCTTCTCCTGCTCGAATTCTTCTCTCTCTCTTGCTCTCCAAAACTCATGAAGAATGAAGAATGGGGGGCGCCTCCTTACCCTAATCGACTCAATGAGGGAAGTTGAAGGGGTTCTTAATCCAATGGTCAAGATTGAATTAGGTGAGTGGCTGAGATGTAATGTCTATTCACTCACCCCCTTCACTTAAGTCATAAAGTCACTTTTAATTCATATCTCATGAATTAATTGACTAGGGTCCACATTCGACATTTTCCCACCCCCTAGGCCCCTGGGTGATGAGAAACACTTGCCTAGGTACTTTTTAATTATTTTTAACACTCCCTCTTACCGAGGAAAGTGTCACTCACCACCCCAAGCTTATCTCTGAAAGGTGCAAACTTCTCTTTCCCCAAAGCTTTTGTGAGTATGTCCGCAACCTGCTCCTTTGTGGATATATATTGTAGCTCAACTGCTCCTCTCTGAACATAGTCCCGGATGAAGTGATATTGAATCTCAATGTGCTTAGACCTGTCATGAAAAAATGGATTCTCGGAGAGTTTGATACAACTCTGATTGTCACTGTAAATCATAGTCGGTCTCAACTACACACCAAATAATCCCACCAGCAACTTGCAAAGCCAAATGGCCTCACAACTGGCTTGACTAGCAGCCATATACTCAGGCTCTGCAGAACTCAAAGCCACTGCCTTCTGCTTCCAACTGAACGAAGACACCACTGTTGAGCCCAACCCAAAACAACAGCCTGAAGTATTTTTTCTGTCACTAACACATCCTACCCAATCGAACTCCATCCCCTCTCAGATAGTCCAGGCCATAATCCACTGTACCATAAAGGTACCTGAGCACATGTTTTGTTGCCACCCAATGCACTCTCCTAGGCTCCACCATAAACTGACTAAGAGTGTTGACAGCAAAACAAATATCTGATCTGGTGTTGACCAAATACATCAACGAACCGATCAACTGACGATATAAAGTGGGATCAACCAACTGTGACTCAGAAGCATTGAGCTTCTTCCAATTGGTAATCATGGGTATGGACATGGGCCTACAATCCTCCATCTGGAATCTCCTCAGAATGTCAAAAGCATACTTCCCCTGTCCCAGAAAGATGTGTCCATGCTCCTACCAAACCTCCAACCCCAAAAAATAATGCAACAGTCCAATATCTTTCATCTCGAACTCTAAAGCAAGGCTCTCCTTACAGCTAGTAATGAGTCTCTCAACACCTGTAATGAAAAGATCATCAACGTATAGCAAGAGTATGAGAGGATCCTCTCCAACCACAATGAAGTACAGGTTGGGATCCGCCTCACTCTTCTCGAAGCCCAACTACTGCAAGTAGGCATCAATCCTAGAATACCAAGCTCTAGGAGCTTGTTTCAACCCATACAATGTCTTCTTCAATCTGCACACATGAGACTCTCTCCCATGCACCTCAAAGCCCAATGGTTGCTCAATGTACACCTCCTCATGTATGAGACCATTCAGAAATGCGGTTTTCACATCCATCTGATGGATCTTCCAACCCATCTCTGCTGCAATAGAGATCACTGCCCTGATCGAGGTATATCTAGCAACCGAAGCGAAGGTCTAATCATAATCAACTCCCTCAACCTGTGAGAACCCTCGAGCCACAAAATGAGCATTGTACTTCTCAATGATATCGTCTACAGCATATTTGAGTTTGTAGAGCCACCTAGAAGTCACCACTGACTTCCCCTCGGGTCTAGGAACAACCACCCAAACATCATTCTTCATGATGGAACTGTACTCTTCCATTGTGGCATCTCTCCAAACCTGTCTGCCAGCAGCCTCCTCAAAAGTGGAAGAGAAAGCTCAGACTCCCTGATGTTGCTCACCATCACAAGATAGCTGCAAAATCTCTCATGAGGTTTACTCTCCCTCACAGCCTCCCTGGGATTCCCCACAGAACCTTGTGCCTCCTTCAGAGTGTCCTAAATCCACTTGGGCTTCCTCCTCTCCGAGGTAGTGTCCCGTGGAGGGGACTCCACCTGCTCAACCCCATCACCTAAAGACTGTGAACCTGAAGTAGAATCTGGAGCATAAGATCCTAAAATCCAAGGATCAGTAACCTGTGATCCTGACATCTGTGGCCATGTGCCTTGTGGACCAATCATCACCGAAACTGGTGGACCTGAACTCTGTGTCACTGAAGTTTGTTGTGGACTCACCTGAATCTGAGGAGATGATTGCTCCCCCTTCTCAGTCCCTCGTGACTTCCTAAAGGCTCTATCCTCCTCAAATCTCACATCCCTTCATACAACTGTCTTCCTCAAGGAAGGGATGTATATGTGGAAAGCCTTTGAAGTCTCGCTATACCCAACAAAAATCCCCTTTTCTGTCGTGGGCTCTAGCTTTGTCCTCTTCTCAGAAGGGACATGTGAATATGTAAGGCACCCAAAAATCCTAAAGTGCCCAACCTCAAGCTTCATCCCAGAGAAAGCCTCCTCAAGAGTTGTATCCCCCAATGCTCTGTGTGGACTCCTATTCTGCAGATAAATTGCAGTGTAACATGCCTCAGCCCAAAGAAAGAGTGGCAGCCCCTGATCATGCAACATGGCTCTCGCAACCCCAACTATGGCCATGTTCTTCTTCTCAGCAACCCCATTCTGTTGTGGGTTGTAAGGAACAGTCAACTCCCTCTTGATGTCCTCTCCTGCACAGAAGTCATTAAACTCCTTGGAGGTATACTCACCCCCATTATCTGTCCACAGTACTCTGATTTTCCTCCCAGTCTAGTTCTCCACAAGAGCTTTGAACTCTTGGAACCAATTGAAGACATGTCCCTTGGTCTTCATGAAGAAAATCCAAGACTTCCGAGAGAAGTCATCAATGAATATGACATAGTACAAACAACCACTCAAAGATGCAAAAGACATAGGACCACATACATCAGAATGAATCAAATCAAGTATACCTGTTGCTCTGTTGTCACTGCTTGGAAAAGCAGTCTTGGTGTACTTCCCCAAAGCACACCCCTTGCATAACTCCTGGTGCTCTGTACTGAACTCTAGCACTCCAGTCACAATCTCCCTCAGTATCCTCAGAGCCCCATGATGCAAATGGGCCATCCTCCTATGCCATAGCTCACAAAGATCACTACTGCTAGTAGTATGATACAATGCACTAACTAGCTGAAACATGAGCTTGTACAGCTTCTCATGTCGAGTCCAATTCACTTTGGTCGAAGTGATACTGGACCCCGTGGGAAATAGGAGCACCTGTACATCACAGAACAACACCTCATATCCCCTCTCCTCAATAGTAGAAACTGAAATCAAGTTCTTCTTCAAGCCAGGAACATATAGGACATCTCTCAACAACATGGGAGGTTGATACTCCCTCTAAAATGATATTGTCCCACTACCAACTTCCTTGACCACCCGATCATCTCCAAGCACTACATCAAGATCACCAATCAGTGTAAGATATGTCAAATGCTCACGGACACTTGTCATATGGCGGGAAGCACCACTATCAATATACCAAACACTGGAATGTGTGGCTCTAGTGGAAAGACACACTACTAAAGAAAACTCCTTGTTGAACTTGGTGGAAAACTCCTCCACCTATGTTGAAGTTGCAATTTGTTTCTTCTTCTTATTAGGACATTGTCCCGCATAATGCTCAAACTTGTGACATGCAAAGCACTCGACTTTGCTCATGTCCTTCTTGCCTTCAACCTTCGGCTTGTTCCCTGCCTTAGGACCCTTTTTGAACTTCTTGTTGTTGTTAGCAGCAAGAGATACATTCTACTCATCATTACCAGTAGATGAACTGCCATGCACATACCCTCTTTGGATTTCCTCCTCAACAAAGTCATCCCAAAGACAGTCCCACTTGGGAAGATTCTCCCTTGCCACAATGCCCTTAACAAAAACAGCCCATTGTTTGGTCACCCCATTCAATGTTGTCCTCACAAGTTCATTGTCAACAATGGCCTCCCCAACAGCACCAAGTTCATCTCTCACCTGTGTCAACCTGGTAAGATATGTGACCACATTTTCAGCCTTGGTCATTCTAATGCTTTTCAGTTTCTCTCTCAAAACCATCTTTCAATTCTCATTTGTACTTTGATACAACTTCGTCAAGGACTCCCACATCTCATAAGCATTTGCCTTCCCTGTCACATGCGGAATCAAATGGTCCTTGATGGCATCAAGGATGATTCTTTTAGCCTTGATGCTCTTCTTAGTATAGACTGCCAGAAATGTAGCATTTGTAGGTACTGTTACTGGGTTTGTTTGTAGAATTCTCAACAATGTCCCACAACTCACTCTCATGCAGAATCAAAATCATTCTCTCCTTCCAAGCACCAAAATTTGTTGCCCCAACAAGTCTGTCCTCAACTCTTAAACCTGTAGCCATTAACCCTTCTCAATTGAATAACAAATTCCAAAATTTTGTCCGGTGAAGTAACTTATGTCCTGCTCTCTGTATGGTTGATCTAATTCTGCATTCCTCGTCAACACGGCTCTAATACCATGTAAAATTTTCAGACCCCACCCAGTTTCAAGTCTCACAGAGACTAATCATAGTCTAATGCCCAAAAACTAGTTTTATGACATCAGCGATTACTCAGCATATAAATAATTCTCAAAAATGAAACATGAGGATTCCAAACAACATTAAATGCAAAAATAAATAAGTCTATCAACAGCACACTAACCCAGAAATTAAATGCACAAAGATTTTTGGTCTAACATTGACCCTGGAAAAACCCACAAGGGGAAAACCAGTGAGAGGGGCTTTTTATTATTGTCAGAGCTCAGAGAAATTCTTATGTTACAGCAGAAATATTCACAGCAAAAATTTACACGAACTTATCTCAAAAGATGAGCCAAATCTCCTCCTAAACAGTCCCCAATTCTGCTCCTCGATTTATGTGCAAGAAATCCGTACCACAATACAACTGTCACAGCATTTAATGTTATACAGGTTGTCTAGAAACTCGTGCCACAAATTATGGGTTTGATATACAAAATTTCCAACATTAAATGTGCCTCGATTTATGTTCCAACTTGCCTCGAAATGTGTGCACCTCCTCTATTGTACGAACTATACTTTTCTCTAGTGTACAGCCTCTCCAAAATAAGATGTCAAGTGGTACATCAAACATCCATACTAAAATATGATATATGTCCTAAGTCTTAATTCCTAATAGGATAATACAAAATCACATCAAAACAAAAATAAATGTATCTCATGAGATGATCATCATGAGGCATCTAGATACAACAAACCTATAAGGCTAATCATGATGCACTAAGATATCAATGATTCCCTCTACTCCTTTTACGAGCAAAGGTCACCGCTGGCACTTTTCCTCTAAAAGAAGTAGGTGGACCTGTTGAGGTTGAGCCTAAGGTGGAAGGTGCAACTCCTGGGGATAAAGTGGAAGATGTAGTGGGATGTCTTCCACCTCTTCCCCTAGTTGGCAGACTTTGTGGAGGTCATGGCATTGGCTGCAGTAAACTCTCAATGTCCTCCTCCTGCTCCAAATCTCTCTCTCCTAGAAGTGGAAGATCCTCTAATACCTCCCCCTCCTCCTCCAACTCATCAACATCATGCTCCAACCACTCAGGTGCCTCCTACATGACAGGCCTCTCGATCTCCACCCTCCACGGACTAGTGGTGTCAAGCACATCCAATGAAATGGCATCCATGTCAGGTACTTTGTTTATCTACTTCACCCACAACCCGATATTGTAGTAGACATGGACCATGTCATTAAGGCGGTGGACGTCTAACCTATATGGGGGCCAATTTGTAATTAGAGGATGATAAACAAATTAAAATTAATGAAATTATAAAAAAATAAAAATTTGAACATTTCTAACCTCTTGCGCTTCTTGGAGTGTATATTTTCAAAGACACTCTAGTTGTGCTCACACCCTGAAGAGCTGCAAGTTTGACTCAGCACCCAAATGGCAAGTTTTTGCAACTCTCAGACTCTTTTGACATAGTTTTCCCACCAAACATCTACAGCAAATAAATGGAAAGGAAAGACAAGGAAATATATTAAGTAACAAATAGAAAGGAAAGATATTGAAATTTGAAAGTTCAAAACAAATTTTACTTGTAACTTACACGGCATCCTAGTGGTCTTGTCTTAGAGAGCCATATCATACCCAAATGTCCCAGCACTCAGCGTATATATCTCAATTTGTTTGGAAATCTCTGAGCGTTCTGCAGGAGTCAACACCATCCTCTGAACACATTGGAAGAATCCATCCATTACCTCTGCATCAAACCTAAATCCACATTCGTTGGAGTATGCGGGGTTGAGGTAGAGTCGCGCTGCATGAATTGGATGATGGAGAGTGTTGTTCCATCGCTCATCAATCACACTCCATATCTCAACTCGTCTAGTGAATCCCTCATCCCCCTTGTCCTCATAGTATCGATGGATAGCTTCCTTGGCCCTATCCTTGACCTCATACATGTAGCCCATTGCAAGCTTCTCACCATCAACCAAGCGAGGAACCTTTACCAAAGGTTCACTAATAGCACACAATTGTTACACTCCCATCCAAAAACTTCGATTGTGTCTCACAAGTTGGGCTATGGCTTGCTCATCCACTTTAGTGTTATAGACACAAGCATTCCACTCTTCTGAAGGAAACATCCTTTGCAACTCCAACGTAGAATTATGGAGAGACTGAAGAGAAATGAAGCTAGTCGCAAAACGCATGATAGAGGGACACACCAACTCCTTGTTCCATGTGAATTGTCTCATGAGTGTATGTAAGAACATGTGTATGATTATATATAGATAGATAGATAGATAGATAGATATAGATATATATATATATATATATATATATATATATATATATATATATATATTGTAACACTCCTAGCCGACTCAACAATTTCCTTGATACAAGGAATTTTTCCCATGTCCTCTAGCATCAAATCAATGCAATGGGCAGCACAAGGAGTCCAATATAAGGTTTGATACCTCTCCGTGAGCAACTTGCCAGCAGCAACATAATTAGTAGCATTGTCTGTAATGACTTGGACAACATATTGTGCGCCTATCTCCTAGATGAAGCTATCCAACAACTCACATAA
>ML776814.1:1509640-1525205 GCA_009831015.1 Picea engelmannii
AGTACATGGCTTAGGAGTCTTTGGAGGTTTGTAGGAAGAGCATTAGACACAGCTCGTGGAGCACCCTTGCATTTGGAGCCTTTTTGTGGACAACATCACTTTGGAGCTTCACATGTGTACCTTGGAGTGAACCACTCCACATCAGAGCCTACAAGTGTTATTGTAAGTTGTTTGCGAGAGCATTGGCCCACATATGTACTATTGGCCTCCCTTACCTCTCATATAAATAGAGAAAGGAGAGAGTCCTTCATATATCAACCATTCATTCATAATTTATTCTTGTGAAGAGATCTAATCAAGAGAAGCACACCACTTCTCTCTCTCTCTCTCTCTCTCTCTCTCTCTCTCTCTCTCTCTCTCTAGGATCTTCTTATGTACTTACTCTCTCTCTATCTTTGAGTTGCTAGGATTTCTTGCACTTTTTGGAACATCTTGAAGATTAGAGTTAGGGTTTCATCCCTTGGAGATTTGGAGATTAGGGTTTTGAGATGAAACCCTAGGTTGTACTTGTTGAAGTGAGGAAGAAGAGACATCTTGTCTTGGAGGGCATGTTTGTGTGATGCATGCTTGTTGGATCTCATTCATGTGAGCTAGACTTTTCTTGGTTTTCCCTAGCTAGTGGTTTGGAGAGATAAAGTATTGTAATAGCCTTGTGATAAGGCTATGGTATAAAATGAAGTTCATCTTTAGCATATTAATGAAGTTTCCAGCTGTCCAATACTCGTCTTATTGCATATTTGATTTTCAGCCATCTATATTCTTCATGGTTTGTAATTTCCAGCTCTATACGTCTTGTTGATTTGACATAAGTTAAGGGTGAATGTGTTAAGTGATTTGACATTATAATTGAAGAATATAAGCGCATATTTACCACTGTAGTTACAGTTGTCATAAGTGTTTTCAGATCTGTTATATGCATGATAAGATTGCCCTAGAGAGCTAAAAATTATTGGAAGACATTGGTATCTTATCTCTTGAATTGCCTAGTGGATTGGGGTTGTTAAGGATTGAAATATTGTCCATTGTTGTTTAGGTTCCGTCTATATTTGATAATTGTCCTAAGGCTGAAAATTCACAGGGTTAAGATCTGAGAAACCTCTAGGAAAGAGGTGTAATTTCTGACTTGCATTAAAAACCATTATTGTCGTTTTATAAGGAAATTTATACATGGTATCAGAGCTTTTGTGGCTAAGATCACTCTAGGTGTAAGAAGGAGCTTGTATTTCAGCCGAAGAATACCTAGAAGAGGAGCTTGACCTTGTTTGAGGTTGTTGGGTGTGAACCCTAGGTTGCTTGAAAGAAGCACCTTGAGCCTTGGAAGGGTTGTTTCTTCTTCATATCGCAGATTTTCCAAGATGGATACGGCTTTGATCTCTTGCTTATCCTCTAACACTATGTCTAGTGTTGGATGGTGTGTGGATAGTGGAGCTTCGAGACATATGATAGGTCTTTATTTAGCAGACTTCAAGAGCAAGAAGGAGGCATAACTGTGGAGCTTAATGATGATGCCACTTATCCTGTGAGAGGAATTGGCTCTATATCCTTCCAGACACCTTCAAGTGATGTTCTTGAGATGAGTAATGTTTTGTTTGTTCCTAGGTTGAAGAAGAATTTTCTTTCAATATCTTGTATGGCAGATCTTTATTGTATGGCCAAGTTTGATGCTTCGAAAGTCCTTTAGAAGACGAACCCATGTTGTGGCAAAAGGGGTTAGTGATGGAGCTCTTTACAGGTTGTAGGCAAATCCCGTGAAGCACAATGCTTTGGTGCATGGCAATACCAAGTTGTGTGAGTTATGGCACAAGTGTCTGGGTCATTTGCATTACGGAGTGCTTCCTATCTTAAAGAACTTAGTGTAAGGATTGCCAAACTTCAAGATAGAGAAAGGTGTCCACAAAGGATGTGCTCTTGGTAAGCACGTCAAGCCTGCTTTTCCTAACAACAAGCATAGATCAAGAGGGAGTCTTGATCTAATCCATTCAAATGTGAGTGGACATGTGTCTTCCACTTCCTTGACAAGGAGTTGGTATTATGTCACTTTTATTAATGATTTCTCTCATAGGACCTAGATCTATTTTTTGAAGATAAAGCATGAAGTGTTCGACAAGTTCACAAAGTTCAAGGCCTTGGTTGAAAATCAAATAGGAAGGAAGATCAAAGTGCTTCGCTTGGATAATGGATGAGAGTATACCTCAGCGAAGTTTGATTCTTTGTGCAGGGAAATTGTGTCAAGCGGGAGTTCACGGTGCCTTACAACCCACAACAGAGTGGGGTTGCTAAGAGGAAGAACAAGTCTATTACCGAGACTGCTAAGTCTCTAATTCATGATATGGATTTGTCCATGTGCTTTTGGTCTAAGGCTTGTAACATAGCCGTGTATATCTTGAACAAGTGTCCTCACAAGATCTTGAGAGACATGACACAAGAGGAGGCGTTTACTGGTGCGAAACCAAATGTATCTCATCTTCGTGTGTTTGGATGTCCAGTTTATATTCATGTGACTAAGGAGAAGAGGACAAAGTTGGAACACTCAAGTATCAAGGGTATCTTTGTTGGATACAATGAGACATCCAAGGTTTACAACGTCTATATTCCAACCGAGGAGAAGACAGTAGTGAGCAAAGATGTGAAGTTTGATGAGGATGTGAGATCTTCCAGTTCACAAGATTCTCCTTCACCGATTGAGGAGAGTAAGAAGGTTGTTGTTCCAAACACTGATCTTGAGACTCATGATGTGTCAGATTCAAATGTGGATGAGGTGAGGCTAAGATCAAATATGCCCTCACCTTCTACTCCAACTTGCAAGAGGCTCGAGAGAAACTAGGAGGACCCTGATCTTCAGTGAGGTCGAGTATACCTCCTATGAGATATGCTAGTCATGATGCATTGGTTTCTTCCATCCGCGAGCCTTCCAATTGTCTTGAGGAGAGTTGTGATACCTTGGTGGAGGGTGATGCTAAGATTGATTCCAGGTTTGTAGCAAATGAGAGTATTGCAGAGTACAAGGACAGGGTTGATGGATTCTCTTAAACAAAGGGAGTTGATCATGATGCTACTCTTGCTTCAAGATTCTCTCAAGATGAGGGAGTTGACCTAGTTCAAGTTGTTTCAATTGTTAGAGGATTGAGGTGCATGAGAGGTATTCTCATGTTCACAGGTTGTTGATTCTCATGTTGCGGATAATGATAGACTTGATGATGGTTGTTGTTGTTACCTATACCACGAGCTTTGTATTTCAGGATCAAGGAGTTGATTTGTGCAGACTTCTATCTTTGTAACTGTGATAGATGTGATCCACTTGTTTTGGTCTTGTATAGAGATATGATTATCTTTATAGGAGGTCCTAGACAACGCATGATGTGGTGTCCATTGATTTTGGCCTATGATGTTCACTTAAGGGATGATGGAGTTTGTAATAAGGTTGTGTTCCTTCATATTCTCGTGTGGTCAATATTCTTTGGAGGATCGAGATGTTGGGATCAGTGTTGCAAACATTGGCAGTGGAAAATATCCTCGAGGGTCCGAAAACGAAAATATCAGCAACATCGGGTAAAATATCGGAAAATGTCGTAAGAATGAAAAAAGTACAAAAATATTCATTTTTTTTCAATTTTTTAAATATCTGAAGCAGCAACAACATCAAATAAATGCATTTCCACATAAATATGAAAAGAGAAATGATATATAAGATGTATAAGATGTCTAGTAAACTCAAATACATCATAGATCAACATTGAATCATGTCTGGACTCTAAAGCCTGAAAATATCATCAAAAAATATAATAAATATATCTCATCATCATGAGTCATCTACAATGAAATCAGATAAATAAACTAATAATTCCCTCTGCGCCTTTTACGACCAAAGGTGATGGCTCTAGAAATGGATTTTCCTTTAGAGGAAGAAGGCCCTGGGGCTGGCATTATACTCTGATGTCCTGTAGAAGAAGCAGGAGCTAGACTCTGGTGTCCTCTACTGGTGCTACTGTCAAGTGCAACTCACTTCGTTGGAGTTTGTGAAGATATATTCATGTGCACCCATATGAATCCAAACCATTATACACAAATATGCAAAGTTTCTCATGTAAATAGCAAGGGTGTATATAACCAAAATAGCACCGAGTGCAATGCATCTTTGAACCAAAATACATCAACAAAGAGGTTATAAATGGCCTCTAGAATCCAAAAAAAATCATACTACAACAAATAACTACATATCATCAAAATCATTGCCTATATTAGGATCCTCATCGGCAATGTCACCCTCTAAACATTAAAATAAGATAGAAAAAGCTTAACATGCCTAATAAGTGATTTTACTTGAGTGAAAGGTACATCTTTACTAGGGTCATGACAGAAAAGTTCAACAATCAATGCCACCAACATCAAGGTACATAGAGGGCTTGGTGCTCTTGACTAAATGTCAGTTCCATACCCTCATACATGATAGAATCTAGTGGAAATGTTGCAAAATTGTCAATCTTGAAATCCCGAAAACCATTAAGTCTGTTGAATTTTGAATGGGACCTAAAATTCTACTTTCTTCATATGAAGTCCAATGAGGTTGGAACCACTCTCAAACATCTTGAAACAATTAATGGTAATGTTAAAAACTAAAGTAAAAGGATGAAAATGAAATATAAAGGAGAATGTCACTTTATGTTTGCAAACTCACAAAAAAAACCAAGTTTTCAGCTCTTGCTTGCCTCTTGCTCCTTTGCTCTCTAAACCCCACATTGTTTGCAAAATGACACTTCAGAACCCAAAAATCGGCTTTTAATTCGTGATTGTCTGCGACATTTTCCATCAACTTGAGATATTCTAGCGTTATTTTCGAAAATATCGCAATATTATCGCCAAAGGAAAATATCGCGATATTTTCATGCAATAATATCACCAACCCTCACATCGGTGATAATATCACGATGTTGGTAACTATGGTTGGGATAGCATGGGTGACAGTTCCTTTTCAGGAGACAATTGTTGATTTCAAGACTGTAGCAATTACAAATTTGCAGGTGGCGAGTTTGGTGGAGTTGCAAAGGGAGTCGATAGGTGTTGATGAAAACACATTCCTCGTAAAGAGGGAGTGTTAGCTTTCAAAGTTACTCCAAAAGTGTATAGACTGTGTTTGGGGGTGCTTCATGAGATTTCGGGTACATGGTGTATGATCAACCCCTAAATGGTCTGTGATGGATTTGCACATGGGAGATGGCTTATTCAATGGTTGATTGACCTCAATTGGATACTTGCATGATATTCTTCACTAGGGCATTGGAGATCTTCAAACAACTCGATTATGTTACACATGATGGCCACATGGAGATGATTGTTTGCTTGGAGAACACCATACTTAAGAGGAGAAGCATTTTGCATCCTGGAGGAGGGCATTAGGCCCTATACAACCCAAGGTAGCTTGAATGCTTGCATGGAGTCTTGGAGTTGGCTTGGGGACACCTGGATTACGACAATGTTCATGAAGGGGGAGTGAACCCAGTGGAGTACATGGCTTAAAAGGTTTGTTGGAGTCTTTGAAGGCTTATAGGAGGAGCATCGGACACACCTCATGGAGCGCCCTTGCATTTGGAGCCTTGTTTGTGGACACCAGCACCTTGAAGCTTGACATGTGTACCCTTGGAGTGTAGCACTCCACATGTGTGAGACTACATGTGTTTGGAGCTTGACATGTGTACCCTTGGAGTGTAGCGCTCCACATGTGTGAGACTACATGTATTATTGTAGGTTGCTTGTAATGGCATTAGGCCACATATGTATTGTTGGCCTCCATTACCTCTCATATATATAGAGGAAGGAGAGTGCTTCACATATCAATCATTCATTCATAACTCATTCTTGTTCATTCTTGTGAAGAGATGTGATCAAGAGGAGCGCACTTCTCTTATCTCTCTTGGATCTTCTTATGTACTTAATCTCTCTCTCTCTTAGAGTCACTAGGGTTTCTTGAGCTTGTTGGAGCATCTTGAAGACTAGGGTTAGGGTTTTGTCCCTTGGAGATTTGGAGATTGGAATTTTGAGATGAAACTCTAGGTTGTACTTGTTGAAGTGGAGAAGAAGAGACGTCTTCCATTGGAGGAGATGCTCCATGGATCTCCTTCGTGTGAGCTAGGGTTTTGGAGAGCTAGAGGACCATACTAGACTTGTGATAAGGCTATGGTATGTACATAAACTTCATCTTTATGCATATTAATGAAGTTTCTTGTTGTCCAATATTTGTCTTATTACAAATTTGAATTTCAACCAGTGTTTTAAAACTCGAACTCAACCTCATAATCAGTCGAGGGTCAACTTGAACTCGACCATGACTCGAACTGATTTGAATTTAATGACTCAATTTACTAAAAAATACATAAAATATTTAAATTTTAATGAAAAAATATATATATTCTAAAGATTCCAAACCATTTGAGACAAAATAGCAAAAATATGCTCACGTATATACCATGTAAGGGTGAATACATCAAAATGACACCAAGTACAATACACATCAAAAACAAAATACATAATCAATGAGGCTCTAAATTGCCTCTAGAGTCCAAAAAACATGCTAAAAGATATTGGCCTACTACAAATCACTGATCAAGATGATCAATCATCAAACTCATCACCACTTGTAGAAATGGGATTCTCAACATGAGTTACAAAATCATCCTCTGGCTCAGAGTCTTCAGACTCGTCGAACTCCTCAAGGACATTTGCAATTGTAGTAGTAATACTAGCAAAAGCATGAGCTCTGTGGCTAGTGTTTGCATGTGCCAAGCCTAGTGCTACGCCTACTCTTACTAGTGGATCCAAATCCAAACCAATCCACCCCAAGTCATCAATATCAAAATCAGGATCAAAGTCTACCAGGTGGGACTCCTCTACCCATTCTAAGGTTGGATCAATATCATCCAGCACAATGCAATTTGTATCAAGTCTTTTGTTCAACAACTAGAATCCAGTCCACAAATCCTCCAAGCTTGAAGATGGGTTGTAGCCTCCTCACTTAGATGCCAAGTCCACTGCAACCCAAGAAGATTGCCAAACAAGCTCCAAGTTCACTCCAAATCACAACTCTTCAACACTACTCCAAAACTCCAAAAGCTCAATGAGAGAGGTGTGAGGCAAATAGAGGTTGGGGTGTCTCTTTATAGTTTTTTTGTATCGTTTAAAGTGATAGGAATTAGGGTTTAGGTACTATTTTTTTTTTTAAATATTTGACTTTCTCTTGAAAAATGCATCGCAGTGGGGTCTCGAACCAACTCAACTGAGTAGGTACAAGTTCAACCAAGTTGGACTGATTCAGTACCAAGCAAAAGGCCAAGTTGACTTGATTTGGGGTCAACTCAACCAAGTCGAAGTCCAAGTGGACCAAGTTTAAAAATATTGTTTTCAACCATCTATATTCTTCATGGTTTGTAATTTCCAACTCTATGTGTTGCTGATTTGACATAAGTTAAGGGTGAATGTGTAAGTGATTTAACATTAT
This sequence comes from Picea engelmannii, assembly GCA_009831015.1. Lineage (NCBI taxonomy): Eukaryota > Viridiplantae > Streptophyta > Pinopsida > Pinales > Pinaceae > Picea > Picea engelmannii. The sequence goes on from ML776814.1 coordinate 1,517,130, forward strand.
AAATGAAGAATATAAGGGCAGATTTACAGCTGTCATAAGTGTTTTTAGATATGTTATATGCATGATAAGATTTCCCTAGAGGGATGAAACTTATTGAAACACATTGGTATCTTATCTCTTGAATTGCCTAGTGAATTAGGTTTGTTAAGATTGAAATATTGTCCATCGTTGTTGTTTTGTTTATATTTCATCACAGCCCTAAGGCTGAAAATTCACAAGGTTAAGATCCGAGAAACCTCTAGAAAAGAGGTGAAATTTCTGAGTTGCATTGAAAACCATTATTGTCGTTTTGCTAAGAAATTTCTACATTTTATTTTCACCATCTAAATGGCCATGAGCGTGTAAATAACTTATAATCTATAATTTTCCTTTGTTAATTTGAACATACTTCATGACGAAGTTGTTCTTCATAAGGAGGTTGTCCTCGTGGATCATACAGTCCTTGGGAGGTAAGCCATCATCCATGACAATGTTGTCCTAATGAGGCAATATATCTTCCTGAAGCAACTCATCCTCCATGAGGAGGCCAACCTTATGAGGTAGGTTGTTCATCCTCCATGAAGAGGCTTTCTTCCCTCCATAAGTCATCCAAGTGTTGTAATCCATCCAAGTGGTAAAGGCTATCCAATAACCACAGCTTGTCCATGCTATGCATATTACCCACCATGTGTTAGACATTTTTCATCCCATGTCATCCTTCACACGTGGATATTATTGTGATGTAATTTTCTTCACAAGTTGTCCTTCTCATTTATGACATCTTGATGCCATTTATATTTGTTAAATGATTTGTACATATTAGGTAGGACATCCTCCATGTTTTTGAGTTTTGCATTTTCCTCAAAGACCACATGTAGGACATCCTTGTTAATGAATTTGCAAGCCTTTTTCATCTTTTTTAATGTTATGACATCATGACCAATCATTATTGTACTTTCATAACAACAACACACAATATTATTTCATACTTGCATGATATCTTGATGGACCATGTTGTTAAATACAAATGGGCATCCAATACTAGCATGACATCACTTTTCATGACGTCCTCCACACTCACCTCACCTTTGTCACAAGTACAAATTGTTTTTGTTGTGTTTCCTATGCTAGTCTCATCCACAAACATAATGACGAGTTGTCTTCTAAGTTGCACAAGTACCTGCACTTACGACAAGGGTGCTCGAACCCATCCCAAGTTCCCAACACCCATACCAAATTCGAGAATAGGGACTTCATCTCAAGACAGTGCCAAATGGGTACCCTGGGGATGCATCCTCCACAAACAAAATTATGTTTTTAATTTTAAAAAAGGCCCAAAAATGCAAGGATGGGGTCAAGCCATTCGCCAAAACTCTAATTGTTCATTTACCACACACCCTGATGCACTCAAAACACTAAATCATCCTCTCATTTTTACCATTTCATTTCTAGTAGTGAAGGGAGAAACGGTGCAACAATGAAGGGAGAGAAGAATCCAACACTGAAGGGACTTTGGTGCTCTATTCTTGCTAAAAATCTATGGACAACTGTTGAAATTAGTGCAGCTGCAAGAGCCATTCTCCGGGAGGATGGTATAAGACCCTGGTTGAGATCTAAGGCCCCCAGTATACCCCTGGGGTTCTTGGTTTGGGACCAAGTAGTTTGAGCCATGGCAAAAGACCCTATTGTGGGCCCCCAGTGTATTCCTGGGGTTCTTGGTCAAGGACCAAGCAATAAGTCCCTAGATGTGTTCTAGGGCCCCTGGATGTGTTCCAGCGAATCCTTGCTCGGTGCTTGGATTGATCCTTGGTGGTTGTTGATGTAAGTCCCTAGATGTGTTATAGGGCCCCTGGATGTGTTCCAGGGAATCCTTGCTTAAACGCTTGGGTTGATCCTTGGTCTTGTACCTTGGTGGATGAAAGACCCTAGATGTGTTCTAGGGCCACAGTTGTGTTCTGGGGTACCCTGGTCTTGGACCAGGTAGTGTGTACCGAGATGTGATGATGTGTGATCTTCTTCCTCTCTCCCAGGATGGTCCATGAGACCTAGGAGCAGCCACAAAGATGGACATGACCACATCATGAATGTTTTCTCTTATGCAGTGATGATAAAAGTTTATAAGCTACCATGTGTCTTGTGTGGACATGTTTTGCCATTAAAGAGGACCCCTTGACTTTGTCTTGAAGTTCCCCCTTTGCTCGGTTTTGTTTCCCTTCTTGGTTAATGTGATGTTGGGGTTTTATAAATCACTTTGACTTATTTGACTTTTTAATTAATATTTATATTAATTAAAATGTCATTTATTAATTGATTTAATTTAACCCTAACCCTCTCCTAAAACTATAAAAAGAACCTACCCTCCCTCATTCTAACACTCACTCATATCTTTCTTCATTTGCTTAAGCTTGTTGCGGCTACCTCAGTCCCTCTTGGTGCGGCCCTCTTGGTGCGGCCCTCTTGGATTTTTGTGCTGGTTGGGAATTTCTRTTGATGTGATTRCTGAGCTAAGGACACCGCAAACCTCTCTCTCTGCTGAACAGACCTCTCCCAAGTGTGTCACGTACCTCTCCTGGATTGCCCTCTGGAGCTGCAGACCTCCCTCCTCTTGTTGTGGGTGTCGTGGGGTTCCTCTAGCCTCACCGTGAGCTGTTGCTGAGTGAGTTGAGGGTGCAGCAACCTCTTTTGTCCCTCCACTTGCTGTTGTTTTGTGTGTTGAAGGTGCCACTACCTCCTAAGCAGCCTTTGGCTCCTTCCCTTTATTTTCTGGTGCTTTCCCTTTGCTATCCCTAGTATCCATCTACAGTTCAGTTTTTGGACAGTGTTTTGTTTTCTTCAGCCATGTGTCCTCTTTGGCAAGACAGTCCACTCAGATCTTGATGGAGGTCAAACCCTTGGGGTTTTGGCCCATGATCTTTAAACATATTTTCTAAGCATACTATAGAGGACAGCATTAAACATCAAGGTACATTTTGTCTGCTTAGATAAAGGTAAAGTTCAGATCTAATTTTTATCCATGTCCAGAAATGTTATTCTCAGTTTTTTATTAGTTTTAAAATTTAGACTAAGCCTATTCTTTAGCATATTCAGTCTTATATGTTTCGGCATATTATCTACTTCAGTTTTTTTGTTTTAAAAGGTGATGATCTATTTGTACTGTAGAGTTCATTGTGAAAAGATATCTTTGTTTTTATTTTTCCCTAAAATCTAACATGGGATCAAAGCTTAGGGCATGAAAAGAGCTCAAGGGTTGTAGACTTGAGCCTGCGTAGATCCATTTCTTAGGGTTTGTTTTGCAGATCAACAGTAAATTCATTTTGTAATCTGATCCAGAAATCAGCATCGCCTCATCTTCAGTCAAAGCAGAAGATAGGCTTGAAGGGGCCTCCAACTTCAATGCTTGGAAGTCTAGGGTACTCAACATACTAGAAGAGGGTGACTTGGATGAGTTGGCTACCAGGGTAATAGAAGAACCCACTTCAAATACAGGCAGGGCAGCATATAAGAAGAGACAAGCCAAAGCTAAAGAATCATCTTTGACTTAGTCAAGGACAGCATGATGCCCCTCATTGGTCATCTAAGGACTGCCAAAGAATGCTTTGATGCCCTAGCAAATCTTTATGAAAAGAAGGCTCCAACTCAAAAGAGGATATTAAAGAAACAACTACGTACATTAAAGATGGGAAAGGACGAAACCATCTCTATTTTCTTTTCAAAGATTGCTCAAACCAGAGATCAGCTTACAACAATTGGAGTTGTTGTGGATGATGATGACCTTGTACAAACTGCAATTGACGAACTCCCCGACTCATGGGAAATCTTTCTCGCTTCGATCAACGGAAGAGAAGCGCAACCTAACTTCGAGAGATTATGGCATGATTGCTTAGAAGAAGAGGGAAAACTCAAAAGCAGAAATGAGCACTCAATTGTAAGAGACCATGCCCTTTCAGTTAAAGCCAAGAAATGGATGAAGTTTCCTCAACACAAAGGCAAAGGTAAAAAACCACAAGGTAAGCTATCTCATTTTCATTCTCATTTATCTAAAGTAAGATGCTTTAACTGTAAAAGGCTAGGACATTATGCAAAAGATTGCAGGAACTCTCCCTCACAGCATAGAAGGAAAGGTAGGTTCGATGCCTCAGTTGCAACTGAAGAAGAGCCTCAAAAGGAACCTCAAAGAAGAAGAACCAAGGTTGCCACCAAAGAACAAGAACAACACCGAGAATATTATCTCATCTCAGCCCTCTCTGGCACTATAACCAAGTCAGAAGATGTTTGGTTAGTGGACAGCGGGGCCTCCAAACACATGACAGGCTTCAAACAGAGTCTTGTAAACTATCGGGATAAGAAGTTCAATGTAAAGGTAGAACTAGGTAATGATGGCACCTATGACATCAAAGGGTTTGTATCAACATCATTTCAACTTCACACAAGTAATGTATTTCATATTGATGAAATTCTTTATGTTCCTGGTTTAAAGAAAAATCTCATCTCAGTTGCAGTGTTAGAAAGCAAAGGGTACTCAGTAGCTTTCTTCAAAGGGAAGGCTCTCATGTGGCCCTCAAATGGGAATTTGAGTTCTGCCATGACTATCGAAACTCGAGAGAGTGGACTTTACAAAATCACCGATCAAGTTGTTCAAGCATTAGCTCACGAGATGATAAACCCCTGCGAGCTCTGGCACAGAAGGCTTGGACATCTCAACTGCAATGTGCTCCCAGGTTTGCAAAAGATGGTAACAGGTATGCCAGTGTTTTCATTTGAGCATGATAGTGTTTGTAGAGGCTACGCTCTCGGTAAGAATACAAAAAAAGCTTACCCTCACAACAATAGAAAAACTAATGGCATTTTAGATCTTATTCATTCTGATCTTTGTAGACCTATGACTGCTCCGTCTATGAATGGTTGTCTTTATTATATCATTTTTATTGATGATTGTTCTCGTTAAACTTGGATTTATTTTTTGAAGACTAAAGATGAATCTTTCAGCAGATTTCAAGATTTTAAGAATCTTGTTGAGAATCAAAGGGGTAGACACATCCGTGTTTTCAGAACGAACAATGGAAAAGAATTTGACTCCTACAAGTATGATGAACTCTGTCGGGCTTCAGGGATTAAGAGGAAGCTGACTGTGCCTTATAATCCCCAACAGAATGGGGTTGCAGAAAGAAAGAACAGAACAATCTGTGAAGCAGCCAGAGCCATGATGTATGATCAGAATCTACCTTTATCTCTTTGGACCAAAGCTGCAAGCATTGCAGTCTACATTCAGAACAGGGGTCCTCATAAAGCCCTTGAAGAGAAAACTCCAAAAGAAGTCTTCACCGGTAAAAAGCCTTTAGTTGATCATTTGAGAATCTTTAGCAGTCAAGTCTACATTCATATTCCAAAAGAAAAGAGGACTAAGTTAGAGCCCTCCGGAAAGAAAGGAACTTTTGTGGGTTACAGTGAAACCTCAAAGGTATACAGAATTTATGTACCAGGACAAAAGTTCATTGAGGTCAACAGAGAAGTGACTTTTCATGAAGAAGCAGCCTTTCATCGTTCCAGAGAACTTCCATGTGATACAGAGGAGCAGGAAGCTCCATCTCTAGAACCTTCAGATACACCTCTTCCAGATGAGCAAAGGGAGGAGACCATAGAGCCTTCAGTGGATCCCTCAAGGGATTCTATCGAGTTTCTCTTAGAGAAACCTCCTGTTAAAAGGAAGCCAGCTTGGTGACGAGAAATTCTAAAGGAAGCAGAAAAGCATGCAGCACCTAAAGGCACCTTCAGAGAAAGCAAGAAACCAGATAAGTACTCCGGCCTGATAGCCCAATTGAATCTTGTGATTGACTCAGAACCCTCCACCTTTGAAGAAGTCTCCAAACATAAAGTGTGGAAGGATTCAATGATAGAAGAGTACGATTCAATATTAAAGAATGATGTATGGGAAGTGGTCCCAAGACCTCATGGCAAATCAGTGGTAACCTCCAAATGGATTTACAAAATAAAGCATGCAGCAGATGGCAGTGTTGAAAAATTCAAGGCTAGATTTGTGGCTCGTGGCTTCTCTCAGAAAGAAGGAATTGACTATGACGAGATCTTTGCTCCTGTTGCCAGGTATACTTCCATCAAGATCATTATCTCTCTTGCTGCAATTTTTGGTTGGAAACTTCACCAGATGGATGTTAAGATTGTTTTTCTTAACGGTGAAGTTGAGCAAGAGGTTTATATTGAGCAGTCTGAGAGGTTTGTGATCCATGGGAAGGAATCCCATGTCTGCAAACTCAAGAAAGTCTTGTATGGATTGAAGCAAGCTCCGAGAGCTTGGTATAGAAGGATTGACAGTTTTCTACAAAGTCTTGGGTTCACCAAGAGTATAGGAAATCCAAATCTTTATATAAAGATTATTCAGAATCATCCCGTTATCTTAGTATTATATGTGGATGATTTGTTCCTTACAGGAGAGGAAAATTTGATAGCTCGAACTAAGAGGGAGCTTTCAGCAGAATTTGAAATGAAAGACTTGGGTCTTATGCATTATTTTCTGGGCTTAGAGGTGTGGCAGAAACCAGGTGAGATATTTCTCTCACAAAGCAATTATGCAATTGATGTGCTCCGCAGATTTGGCATGTTGGACTGTAATTCCATGTTAACACCGATGATTTCTAACCTAAAGAAGTTACAAGATCAAGCTACAGGTTCATATCCGGAAGACCCCACCATATATCGTCAGACCATTGGGTCCTTGATATATCTTGTACATACCAAACAGGACATTTGTTATGCAGTGAATGCCCTCAGCTAGCTCATGTGTGAACCAAAGCATATTTGTATGGTTGTTGTTAAACATATTCTCAAATATGTTCGGGGGACTATAGCCTATAGGCTTAGATACACTTTCAGTGGAGGTTTAATGCTTCATGGATATACAGATTCAGATTGGATGGGCAGTATAGTGGACCAGAAGAGTACTTCCGAATATTGTTTCAGTTTGGGTTCAGCTATGATCTCCTAGTCTAGCAGGAAACAAGGTTCCATAGCCCAAAGCACTGCAGAAGCAGAATAAATTGTTGCAAGTGCCGCTAGCAAAGAAGTAGTGTAGCTCATAAAACTACTTTCAAATTTGTTCAGTGTTAAGCTGGAACCCACAGTTATCCACTGTGATAACCAGAGTTGTATAAAGCTCTCCGAGAATCCGATGTTTCATGACAGATCGAAACACATTGAGATAAGATATCACTATGTTCGAGACATGGTGCAGAAGAACATTCTCAATATTGAGCATGTTCTGACGGCAGAACAAACCGCAGATATTTTGACCAAGCCTCTGTCCTTGACAAAGTTTGTGTACTTTCGAGACAAACTTAGTGTTGCTGAGAGGAAGTGTTGAAATTAGTGCAGCTGCAAGAGCCATTCTCCAGGAGGATGGTATAAGACCCTAGCTGAGATCTAGGGCCCCCAGTACACTCTTGGGGTTCTTGGTTTGGGACCAAGTAGCTTGAGCCATGGCAAAAGACCCTATTGTGGGCCCCCAATGTATTCCTAGGGTTCTTGGTCAAGGACCAAGCAGTAAGTCCCTAGATGTGTTCTAGGGCCCCTAGATGTGTTCCAGGGAATCCTTGCTCGGTGCTTGGATTGATCCTTGAATGTATTCCTTGGTGGTTGTTGATGTAAGTCCCTAGATGTGTTCTAGGGCCCCTGGATGTGTTCCATGGAATCCTTGCTTGAACGCTTGGGTTGATCCTTGGTCTTGTACCTTGGTGGATGAAATACCCTAGATGTGTTCTAGGGGCCCCAGATGTGTTCTGGGTTACCCTGGTCTTGGACCAGGTAGTTCTTGGTTGTGTACCAAGATGTGATGATGTGTGAACTTCTTCCTCTCTCCCAGGATGGTCCATGAGACCTAGGAGTAGCCACAAAGATGGACATGACCACATCATGAATGTTTCCTCTTATGCATTGATGATAAAAGTTTATAAGCTACCATGTGTCTTGTGTGGACATGTTTTGCCATTAAAGAGGACCCCTTGACTTGTCTTGAAGTTCCCCCTTTGCTCAGTTTTGTTTCCCTTCTTGGTTAATGTGATGTTGGGGTTTTATAAGTCACTTTGACTT
>ML776814.1:1526519-1536867 GCA_009831015.1 Picea engelmannii
CCTCTTTTGTCCCTCCACTTGCTGCTGTTTTGTGTGTTGAAGGTGCCACTGCCTCCTAGGCAGCCTTTGGCTCCTTCCCTTTATTTTCTGGTGCTTTCCCTTTGCTGTCCCTGGTATCCATCTACAGTTCAGTTTTTGGACAGTGTTTTGTTTTCTTCAGCCCTGTGTCCTCTTTGGCAAGACAGTCCACTCAGATCTTGGTGGAGGTCAAACCCTTGGGGTTTTGGCCCATGTCTTTAAACAGATTTTCTGAGCATACTATAGAGGACAGCTTTCAACATGAAGGTACATTTTGTCTGCTCAGATAAAGGTAAAGTTCAGATCTAATTTTTATCTATGTCCAGAAATGTTATTCTCAGTTTTTGATTAGTTTTAGACTAAGCCTGTTCTCTAGCATATTCAGTCTTATATGTTTCAGCATATTATCTACTTCAGTTTTTTTTGTTTTAAAATGTGCTGATCTGTTTGTACTGTAGAGTTCATTGTGAAAAGATATCTCTGTTTTTATTTTTCCCTAAAATCTAACAACAACAATAAACAATGAAGTGGTGAAGTGGGCTGAATGCAGTATGACATATGTACTTGTCACTTGGTTTGATGTTTTAAGACTCGAGAGTCAAGACCTATTAATGTCAATTTCAATTTTCAAATGATAATGATCAAGTTGATTGTTCAATGTTTTTGTAATCATTGTATGATTGTTCAAAACTTCAATGAAGCAATGTGTGTTTTTGTTGTCACTTGCTAAAAATGATATTATGCGATGGGCATGTTTTTAAATTTCTTATTTTATTATTATGTGCATGTGTGTGTACAGTGTACCCCTGAAAAACCCAAGTCCTTTCAAGAGTGGCGTCCTTGTCCCAGTCCCTCTCCCAATCCCCAAACCTAAGTACCCTTGTAACTTAGGTTGTCTTCCATCGAAGTTTTTCTCAACAACTTCAACATCATCAACTATGTCCTCCACAAACAATTGGAAACTTGTTGGCATAATGAGTTGGAAACCTGGTGGTGTAATTAGTTCATCTCTACCAATGCAAAAGACCATTGCTTGATTCACATCATCTTCCATACATTCTCCAAGTACCAATCCACTAATATAGGATTTCCATTTGAAGTGTCTAACTAGGACTTGTCCATACTTTTTAAGCCTTGAAAAACTTCTACTTGATGAGATTATTTCCTCACTAACTGCTAGTTTGTTTAAATCAATTAAGAATACTTTGTAATTTCATTGTATCACCAATGTATCTTTGCCCCTATCTTTAATATCTCAGAGTCCTCATAGCCATGATCCCCTTAACAAAGTTAAAGAAGGTAGTGTCCCTAGGTATGTTGAAATTACCATGAAATCAATAAGGACTCTCTAACCTACTATAAGTCTTATTGTGATCAAATTGAATCATAATGCCTTCCCATTATAATCCATTCTTTCTCTAGCAAGAGATTGACTCCTAATGTCCCATCAATCGCAAAATATTCATCTTGCAATCATTAGCAGTCATTGTGATGTCAATGACATGACCATCTCTATCCATCACCCAATTGACGGTGTCTTCTTTTATGAATGATTCTCCATTGTCTTCTACGATGGACTTGTTTTTTTTTGTGCACTCAAGCATAATCATTGCCATTAGGTGCATTGCCATTACCATATGTCACAAACTCATTTAAATTATTTTGCCTTGTGTACTAAGGGTTCCACCATATAAAGCATGTGTGTGATCAATGTAGCCATGTTTACTAGGGTTTCCATCTACAAAACTTGATCAATCATCCTAATTGTCATTTTCTCTCCTTCCTTGACTCTATTGCGCTTGTGGAGTTTTCTTTCCTCTATATCTCCAGTGGTATGCAAGCATTCTACATTGGTAAACACAAAGTTTTGTTATCTTTCACCTGCAATCCTCTAGTCACCTCCTTTGCCCACTTCACCCGTCTTCTCTTTTTACTAGACCCGAGTATAATGATTTATTCGCTTGCAACTAAGCCTGCACTACACATGTGTCAACTCCCACAATATTTACTTTTTATAACTTTTGACATTTTTTCAAGAAGGGTTAAGAATTATATTTGTTTTCCTCTATATCAAGGAATTACAAGTAAGAGTTTGACATGGAGATTTAAGGTCATGTATTGGGAAATGTCATAGCATCCCCTTAGCTACCTATTACCTACATTTTATGCTACTCCTATTAGAAGTGACAGCATAATACTAGGAGTGCAATGGCCAAAATCTTTTAAAACTTGTGATCAACATAGAAGAAAAGGTTTTTCCCGTATTTGGATTAAAAGGCCATTTTTTATGGACTTCAAGGTATACAACACTGTACACCTCAAAACCCTCAAAAAGGAAAGAGTCTTGTCAAATAGAGAAATACAATCAAGTGAAGCAATGATCAAAGTGAAATATGCAAAAATTTCTTCTTGCGTGCCTCAAAGTAAGCATACACCAAATGCGCCATAACCTTCAAAGTACATTCTGCCTCATCATGAAACAAATAGCAAGAATAATGTGTTTATTTATGCTTTTGAGGTTGAAGCAATTAAAGAGGGGATGACTTGTTATGTGTAACTGATAAATAATAATTCATATAGACAATACTACAACACTAAATAGTATTATGCGCTATGAAGGGATAAAAAATATGGATAATTCGGTATTATTATATGAACTGTAGTCCTATACTACATCCATCATTGTATCATTCGCAATACATCTATCATAAAAAAAAATTACTGCTAAGCTGGTGTGCTACCAAAACCCTTTTTTCCCGTGGTGAAACCGAGATTGGCAATATAGCCAATGAACCTTTGATTCACTGGTAAGGTTGACAGAGTGTTTGGCTTCCAGTGGGTTCCATTCTCGGTGCGGTTTGCCCCACCCAAGTGGCATTTCAAATAAGGAATGAAAACGTATTCAAGTCCCAGGCAAATTGGGCGGAATAGATACCCCTCCGCCCTGGCGCTTAATACAAAGGAGGTCCCTGTTATGCACAACAGCGCACGATGTCGGAGTCTGTTTCTCGAAGCTTCGGGACAAGTAATTGGCATTGCATCGGTCATGTCAAGGATAGCATCTGCACGTTGACTGAAATCTGCACGCCTTTGCTACGTACCATTATTTGCATTCCTGTATTTCCATTACAGCGTAATACATGACTTCATAGTTTTCTATGGTTTTTAATTGTTGCTTGGGAAACAATTTCCCTTTTTCTTCTTTTGGTAATGATGTTACTGGCAAGGTGGTGTGAATGAAAACCATTTGACTTCACAGGATTTGAATCTGTAACTAAGAGTGATTGGACAGAACCCTGTAACTTCGAGAGTAAGATAACAAATAAAACTATATAAACCAACCTGTAACGGCGGTATTGCTCTCTGTCAGAGGGCTCAAGATAGTCAGGCCATGGCTCAGTAGCATCACTCCAGCGCCTGCTCACGTCTGTTTCCATCTCCATCTCCACCTCCGCCTCCGCCTCCGCCTCCATCTCTGCTCTGCTCTGCTCCGAGCAAAGGCAAATGAGAAGAAAGATGTCTATAGGCAAAGGGTTTAAAACAAGGTTTTGAGAGGGAAGATTGAACAGAAAATTAATGCTTCGGAGATTTTCGGATGAAATGGAGCATGAAAGTGGGAAGTATTCTGAAGGTTACGGAGCGTATAGGTGCGATCCACTCTAAGGTACGTCTACCATTATACCTAAAAGGGTCTACCCGTATATCCAAAAGGATTGCTGCCCACCAAATATAAGGTCATTCATTAGCATATTAGTTAAGATCTCAATTGATAGTACTCTAATATTTTATTTTATTTTTGTTGACTCGGAAATCAATAACTAGTTGGGCACAAACTTATGACAATAATATTATTATAGTTGGGCTCTAATATTATGATAATAATAATTTGATTTTAAGATCACGATCAAGTTAGACATCAAATTGGTGTATGAGACCCCCTTGTTTGTGGGACAAGGGACCCCCTTATGAGCACGGATTTGGTATACATACCCTAACCCTATGGATTTGAACTTGTGACCTCTTAGGAGGAAACATGTGTTCTTAACCATTAAGCCCACTCAGGTTGTATTTTGTTTTTTGGATTTTTTTAATTATTTTAATTCATCAATTTAATTTGATATTTTAATGGTTATAATCAAACATATTTAATTATTTTGGGTTTTTTTATTAATTGTTTAATTATAATTTAGTAGTAAGTTGAAATGTTTTTGTCTGACAATGCTCGAGACTCTTAATGAAGGTAAGAGTTATGGCGAACTTAGGGTTTCGGGGGTTCTGGTAAAGGAAGAAGAAGAAGCACAGTAGCTCCCTGGTAGGGAGAGGGAAGGTCACCTTCCAGTAAGGAAGGAACTGTCCCACGGGATGTGAGATCCCAAGACAAAAAAGAACTCGGGAAAAGGGCCGACAAAAGGAAAGTTGGAGGAAAAAAAAAAAATTAAGGACATAATCAAAAGTAGGCCCGAAAGCAAGGGCGAGGATGTCGAAATGGGGGGAGTAAGCATGGGTCAGAACGACACAAACCAGACAATTCTAGCAGAATCGGACAAGGAAGAGAAAGGAAAAAATTTGAAAAAGCGGCTAAAGAATGGTTGCTTACCTAAGACTGCAGAGAACTCGAAGTATGAGGTAACCTCAAATGGAATAAGGCACTACATTCAAAGGATGAAAGACCATGCCCTGATTGGGAAATTTATGGGGATTTGGCCCTCGGAAAAAGCCCTCCAAATCTGCATTAAAGCAACATGGAAAGTAAAGGAAAAAATAGATCTCAAACTTGGATCAAAGGGCTTCTTCACAGCAGTCTTCTCAGACTCAGCTGACAAAGAAAAGGTCTTTGAGGAAGGGCCCTATTTCTTCAACTCTACAAGCCTACACATGAGATATTGGACAGAAAGGTTCACTCTAGAGAAAGAAACATTCACAAAGGCGTTGGTATGAATCAATATGTACTCCCTCCTAAGAGAATTATGGGAACCCAGGATCCTTGAAGGCATTGGCAATACGTTGGGATCCTTTGTCAAGATCTCGGAAGTAACAAAGTCGGCCAGGTATATCTCCTATGCTATAATATGTGTTTACATGAATGTAGCGAGAGCCCTACCAGAATCCATCGTAGTCTCTTATCAGGATGATGAATGGACTCAACCCCTAGACTACGAACATATTCCTTTTAGATGCAGAAAATGTCACATCCATGGACACCTATTCAAGGATTGTCCCCTTAATGCCTCTCCCCAAGGGACTCCGAGTAAGGAAGAAACAGATCTAGAGAGCTTTATTAAGATCCCAAACAAACAAAAGGTAGGTCGAAGACAACCCAAACAATCGAGAATAACTCTGAATAAAAATTCAAGTAATAGATTCCAAATCCTGGAAGAAGAACCGAGCGGAACCTCGGCTAAGGAACAATAGAAGGAAACGAAGACAACCCAAAAGGAAACCATGGAACCTAAAGCGGATAAGACCAAGAGGTAGAAAACAGAGGAAGAACCAGTAGAGAAAGACCCAGAAGACACAAAAGTAAAGATGAAGGAAACCCTAAACTCTGGAGCATAGTCAACAGAGGAATCAGATATGGATGCATCTCAAGCAATGGAATTAGAGGAAGTTGATTTAGACATCCTAAGGTTGAGGGAGACCCATGGCTCAAAAAAATAAAATAGTATCACCATAGTTCATATTAGAAGGCTTCAAAAAGACCTTGAGATCAGGAAAGGTAAGGAAAATAATTATGAGTTCGAACCTCCCCCCTCAGGGTTATGGGGATCAAGACCAACCCTCTAAAATCCCCCAAGAAACTATCAAGAGAAGAGAAAAGAAGAGGTTGGAAACCCTACTGCCAAAAGATAGAGGAAACAAGAGCTCTGATGGTAGATTTTGGACAAGTGGTTTGTCTTTTGTACAACTACTTCCCCCCAACCCATAAGTTAATTATGAAAATTACATACTGGAATATTAGAGGAGTGAATAGCTCTTCCAAACAGAGGTTGCTTAAATCTAAAATTTCCAGGTTGAAGGCGGACATAATCCTCCTTCAAGAGACAAAATGTGACGAAGGAAATATAAGGAGGATAACACAAAGAATCTGGCCAGGATGCGAATGCAGATGGATAGCAACAAAAGGAGCATCAGGAGGCGTTGCCACTCTCTGAGATCCGGATCTCTTAGAAATGCAGAACATCGCATCCAATTCTAGGCTTCTTACACTTAATGTTAAGTGTAAAGGATTAGGGGAAGAGGGCTACATCACTAACACTTACAACCCAAATACACCACACTTGAAGAGGATTTTCATGGACGAGATAAACCTTCTAGGAGCTTCGATGATAAATCAAGTATGGATTCTCAGGGGGGACTTCAACATGATCACAAACCCTTTGGAGAAACGAGGAGGTCTCCGTAGGATTGATCAAGAGAGTAAGGTATTTGCAGAGCTCATAGAAAATCTCAGTCTTGTAGACATCCCTTCTAGGAATGGTATATTTACATGGAACAACATGAGAGGAAAAGAGCACCAGATCGCAGTCCATTTGGATAGATTCATGCTTTTAGAGAAAGCTTTCATAGACAAACATGGGTTATCCGCATAAGTCCTCCCCTTTCAAGGTTCAGACCATTGGCCTATAGACTTGGAATGGGTCATGTTTGGAAACAAGGACCCACTCCTTTTAGATGTGAGAAGTTCTGGCTAGATCACCCGAATTTCATGACGAACCTAGAGCTCTGGTGGTCAAAACCGAGAGGCCTCCACAACACCAAAATGTTCCAGTTTCATCAACAGTTGAAACATGTTCGTAGACGTTTAGGAAAATGGAATAAAGAAGTTTTTGGTAATATCTTCGAGGGAAAAAAAACTAGAACAAAAAATTGAAGAGATGCAACAACATGGTATTCAAGGTATTTTCTCCAATGACCTCACAGAGAGAGAGGCCAAGATCAAGGAGAAATTAGTCCAAAGAGCGAAACAGGAAGAGACCCTATGGAAACAAAAATCTAGGATTCAATGGTTAAAAGAAGGGGATAAAAACACCAGGTTCTTTCACAACTCCTTAATCCAAAGGCGGAACAAAACCGCATAGTGGCAATCAAAGCACCAGATGGAAGCACCAAAGTAAAGAAGGAGGACATAGAGAATGAATTCCTTCAATATTTTCAAAACCTCTTCTTGGAACCCGAGCTCAACCGAGAAGAGGTAGTCTCTAAAATCACTAGAGTTATTCCAAGGCTGGTACAACTGGAGCAATCAGTCACTCTATTACGCTCGGTCTCACTTGAAGAAGTGGAGGAGATTGTGAAAAGTATGGTTTCGGGGAAATCCCTAGGCCCTGATGGATTCACGATAGAATTTTTCCAAGTTCGTTGGCATGTTCTATGCAACGACATATGGGAGGTGGTAGAAGAATCTCGCTCTTCCAAAGGCATTCTTCAAGCTTTCAACGCTACCTTCCTTACTTTGATCCCGAAGAGCAAAGGAGCAAGTTTTGCATATAAGTATCGTCCTATTTCTTTATGCAATGTCATTTATAAAATTATATCCAAACTAGTATCTACCAGGATTAAACCAATCCTCCCTCTAATCATCTCTCAGGAACCGGGAAGACTTGTTGAAGGCAGACAAATTATCAATGGCATCATAGTAGCTCACGAAACGATACACTCCCTCAAAATATCCAAAAAAGCGGGTATGATGATGAAGCTGGACATGTCCAAAGCTTACAACAGGATGAACTGGGACTTCCTCATAAATGCTCTTCGCTTTCGGTTTTGAAGAAGGATGGGTAACCTGGGTCATGAATCTGGTTACAACGGTTGTCTTCTCTATCTTGTTAAATGGATCCCCAACCAGAACCTTTAATGTATCGAGAGGCTTGAGACAGGGTGATCCCTTATCCCCATTCCTCTATATAATCCTGGCGGAAGGATTGGGTTGTAGCCTTTCGCAAGCTAAGAGCGAAGGCATGATCAAACGACTACCCATCATACAAGGGGAAGAGGCTTTGTCGCACCTTTAGTTTGTGGATGACAATCTCCTAATGGGCTCCCCAACAGTCAAATAAGTGAAGGGGTTTAAGTCAATTCTTAACCTCTTCAACTCAGCCTCTAGCACTGTTATAAACCAAGAAAAATCCCAACTCTTCTTCTTCAACACCCCCCTATGTGCAAAGACATTTAGCCAACTTGCTAGGATTTCAAACCTCTTCCCTCCTTGTAAAATATCTAGGAGCTCCTTTTCTCTCTAAAGCGCTCCACAACCCCTCTTCGGAGCTCCTCTTGGCTAAAATGGAAGCAAAACTCCGAAGTTGGACTCACCGCTCTTTGTCCCTACCAGGTCGAGTCCTCCTCTTAAAGTCGGTCCTCTCGGCTCTTCTTGTCTATAGCTTCTCAATTCTAGCGGCCCCGGTGAAGATCCTTCATCAGATGAGGGCCCTCCAAAGAAAGTTTCTCTGGGGTGGGCCCTCTAAAGATCCTAAATGGCCCTTAGTGGTTGGGCGTACTCTCTGCAGACCCAAATCTCATGGGGGGTTAGGAATCAAAGAACCCCATTTGACTAGCTCCACGTTGGCCGCAAAACTATGGTGGCACTGGATCAAATCCCCTTCTGTCCTTTGGGCCAAATTCTAGAAGTATAAATACAGTCCTCTTATCCCTCCTCAAAGCTTAATCCAAGCAGATGGAATCCGACCGGGTTTGGTGATCTGGAATAATGCTTAGAAAAAATTCGACCCTTTTTTGGGATGATGCTTGGGAACAACTCCCCATTTTAGGGGATGAAGATAAGTTTCGAGCCCTAAGAACCACACTTTAAAGAGTAGGTTGGGAAAGGCTACACCAATTTTGGCAAAACCCACCTCTCTTTGAGAATATACTCATCCAATCTTGGAAACCTCTAAAGGAATGGCCAGCTCCTTGGACAGAAGAGACGAAGGAGTCGCTCTCCAAAATTCTTCAAGAGAGACAGGTCGAGAACAAAGAAGGGGAAGACATCATTCGATGGGGATTTCAAGGAAATGGAGAATTCAGTGTCAAAAAAGCCGACCAAATTATGCTAGACTTAGGTCTCATCCCATTGAATCCATCTGGAGTAAAAGTTGGTCCAAATCCCTTTGGCCCAAAATTTCAACCTTTTTATGGTTGGTAGCTAACAGAAGAATCCTACTTTGGGATCGAGTCCTTAAAAAGGGGTTCACTGGGCCATCAAGGTGCAGTCTCTCTAGGAGTCCGAAAAGACCCAAGATCATCTCTTGAGAAAATGTAATTTCACGATGCAATTTTGGGACCAAGGAGCCACCAACTTTCAATGAACATGTCTTCAAAGAGACAATGTTGTAGCCACTATAGAACTTTGGAGACCTAACCCCTTTAACAATGCCCTCATTAACAGAGCTTGGGAAATTTTCCGAGGTATCCTTATGTGGAATGTATGGAAATAAAGGAACCGAAGAATTTTCAAAGACAAAGCCCTTACCAAAAATCAACTATGGGAGCTTATTAACAGAAATATGACCGAATCCATTGTAGCATCCCAGTGGACGGCTCGAGATCTCCAAGTTCAAGCTCCCAAAACAACCATCTTCAACAATTGGAATTTGGGTCCTTGCCTCAATCAGAAACCTCAGGTGAAAAAGATAGACAAATCCCGGATTCGAGATTTCTGGAGACCCCCTCATAAAGGATTCATCAAGGTAAACTTTGACGGTGTGTCTAAAGGAAACCAAGGCCCAGCAAGGGTAGGTGGGGTCTTTAGGAACCACAAAGGAGAGCCCCTCCTTTTCTTTGTGACCAACTTGGGAATTACTTCAAACAACGTAGTTGGGTTGGCGGGACTCAGGAGAGGCATCGAAATAGCGATAGACAGAGGCTTTTTGGCCCTAGAGTTTGAGGGTGATTCCCTTCTAGTCATCAAATGTCTTCAGTAGCTCATGAACGGGGTCAAAGCAAAGAGGCTCTCTCATAAATGATGCCTAAGTTATGGACTCTCAATTCTTGGATCCATGGTAACTTCCCTAACGGGCAGAGTTACCGAGCCGATCACAAGGAAGGACAACGTGGTGGCTGACTACATGGCCAACATAGGTGTTACAATGCATGATTAGTTTCGGATCAGGCATCCATGGGACCCACTGACTGGCGGAATAGAAGATCAGATCCAAAGCAGCTGCCAAGACGACATGACAGTGTGGAGGGAAGCTACATAGCACATCGATCGAGACACTTGGGAGCAAGGCCCTCATCATGAAGTGTTCAAGGAGGACATATGGCCCAGATATGTAATGACAAGCTTAGAGGATGATATGACGACCCTCCACGTAGAGGATCCGTACCCCAAGTT
>ML776814.1:1546986-1559640 GCA_009831015.1 Picea engelmannii
CCTCTTTTGTCCCTCCACTTGCTGCTGTTTTGTGTGTTGAAGGTGCCACTGCCTCCTAGGCAGCCTTTGGCTCCTTCCCTTTATTTTCTGGTGCTTTCCCTTTGCTGTCCCTGGTATCCATCTACAGTTCAGTTTTTGGACAGTGTTTTGTTTTCTTCAGCCCTGTGTCCTCTTTGGCAAGACAGTCCACTCAGATCTTGGTGGAGGTCAAACCCTTGGGGTTTTGGCCCATGTCTTTAAACAGATTTTCTGAGCATACTATAGAGGACAGCTTTCAACATGAAGGTACATTTTGTCTGCTCAGATAAAGGTAAAGTTCAGATCTAATTTTTATCTATGTCCAGAAATGTTATTCTCAGTTTTTGATTAGTTTTAGACTAAGCCTGTTCTCTAGCATATTCAGTCTTATATGTTTCAGCATATTATCTACTTCAGTTTTTTTTGTTTTAAAATGTGCTGATCTGTTTGTACTGTAGAGTTCATTGTGAAAAGATATCTCTGTTTTTATTTTTCCCTAAAATCTAACAACAACAATAAACAATGAAGTGGTGAAGTGGGCTGAATGCAGTATGACATATGTACTTGTCACTTGGTTTGATGTTTTAAGACTCGAGAGTCAAGACCTATTAATGTCAATTTCAATTTTCAAATGATAATGATCAAGTTGATTGTTCAATGTTTTTGTAATCATTGTATGATTGTTCAAAACTTCAATGAAGCAATGTGTGTTTTTGTTGTCACTTGCTAAAAATGATATTATGCGATGGGCATGTTTTTAAATTTCTTATTTTATTATTATGTGCATGTGTGTGTACAGTGTACCCCTGAAAAACCCAAGTCCTTTCAAGAGTGGCGTCCTTGTCCCAGTCCCTCTCCCAATCCCCAAACCTAAGTACCCTTGTAACTTAGGTTGTCTTCCATCGAAGTTTTTCTCAACAACTTCAACATCATCAACTATGTCCTCCACAAACAATTGGAAACTTGTTGGCATAATGAGTTGGAAACCTGGTGGTGTAATTAGTTCATCTCTACCAATGCAAAAGACCATTGCTTGATTCACATCATCTTCCATACATTCTCCAAGTACCAATCCACTAATATAGGATTTCCATTTGAAGTGTCTAACTAGGACTTGTCCATACTTTTTAAGCCTTGAAAAACTTCTACTTGATGAGATTATTTCCTCACTAACTGCTAGTTTGTTTAAATCAATTAAGAATACTTTGTAATTTCATTGTATCACCAATGTATCTTTGCCCCTATCTTTAATATCTCAGAGTCCTCATAGCCATGATCCCCTTAACAAAGTTAAAGAAGGTAGTGTCCCTAGGTATGTTGAAATTACCATGAAATCAATAAGGACTCTCTAACCTACTATAAGTCTTATTGTGATCAAATTGAATCATAATGCCTTCCCATTATAATCCATTCTTTCTCTAGCAAGAGATTGACTCCTAATGTCCCATCAATCGCAAAATATTCATCTTGCAATCATTAGCAGTCATTGTGATGTCAATGACATGACCATCTCTATCCATCACCCAATTGACGGTGTCTTCTTTTATGAATGATTCTCCATTGTCTTCTACGATGGACTTGTTTTTTTTTGTGCACTCAAGCATAATCATTGCCATTAGGTGCATTGCCATTACCATATGTCACAAACTCATTTAAATTATTTTGCCTTGTGTACTAAGGGTTCCACCATATAAAGCATGTGTGTGATCAATGTAGCCATGTTTACTAGGGTTTCCATCTACAAAACTTGATCAATCATCCTAATTGTCATTTTCTCTCCTTCCTTGACTCTATTGCGCTTGTGGAGTTTTCTTTCCTCTATATCTCCAGTGGTATGCAAGCATTCTACATTGGTAAACACAAAGTTTTGTTATCTTTCACCTGCAATCCTCTAGTCACCTCCTTTGCCCACTTCACCCGTCTTCTCTTTTTACTAGACCCGAGTATAATGATTTATTCGCTTGCAACTAAGCCTGCACTACACATGTGTCAACTCCCACAATATTTACTTTTTATAACTTTTGACATTTTTTCAAGAAGGGTTAAGAATTATATTTGTTTTCCTCTATATCAAGGAATTACAAGTAAGAGTTTGACATGGAGATTTAAGGTCATGTATTGGGAAATGTCATAGCATCCCCTTAGCTACCTATTACCTACATTTTATGCTACTCCTATTAGAAGTGACAGCATAATACTAGGAGTGCAATGGCCAAAATCTTTTAAAACTTGTGATCAACATAGAAGAAAAGGTTTTTCCCGTATTTGGATTAAAAGGCCATTTTTTATGGACTTCAAGGTATACAACACTGTACACCTCAAAACCCTCAAAAAGGAAAGAGTCTTGTCAAATAGAGAAATACAATCAAGTGAAGCAATGATCAAAGTGAAATATGCAAAAATTTCTTCTTGCGTGCCTCAAAGTAAGCATACACCAAATGCGCCATAACCTTCAAAGTACATTCTGCCTCATCATGAAACAAATAGCAAGAATAATGTGTTTATTTATGCTTTTGAGGTTGAAGCAATTAAAGAGGGGATGACTTGTTATGTGTAACTGATAAATAATAATTCATATAGACAATACTACAACACTAAATAGTATTATGCGCTATGAAGGGATAAAAAATATGGATAATTCGGTATTATTATATGAACTGTAGTCCTATACTACATCCATCATTGTATCATTCGCAATACATCTATCATAAAAAAAAATTACTGCTAAGCTGGTGTGCTACCAAAACCCTTTTTTCCCGTGGTGAAACCGAGATTGGCAATATAGCCAATGAACCTTTGATTCACTGGTAAGGTTGACAGAGTGTTTGGCTTCCAGTGGGTTCCATTCTCGGTGCGGTTTGCCCCACCCAAGTGGCATTTCAAATAAGGAATGAAAACGTATTCAAGTCCCAGGCAAATTGGGCGGAATAGATACCCCTCCGCCCTGGCGCTTAATACAAAGGAGGTCCCTGTTATGCACAACAGCGCACGATGTCGGAGTCTGTTTCTCGAAGCTTCGGGACAAGTAATTGGCATTGCATCGGTCATGTCAAGGATAGCATCTGCACGTTGACTGAAATCTGCACGCCTTTGCTACGTACCATTATTTGCATTCCTGTATTTCCATTACAGCGTAATACATGACTTCATAGTTTTCTATGGTTTTTAATTGTTGCTTGGGAAACAATTTCCCTTTTTCTTCTTTTGGTAATGATGTTACTGGCAAGGTGGTGTGAATGAAAACCATTTGACTTCACAGGATTTGAATCTGTAACTAAGAGTGATTGGACAGAACCCTGTAACTTCGAGAGTAAGATAACAAATAAAACTATATAAACCAACCTGTAACGGCGGTATTGCTCTCTGTCAGAGGGCTCAAGATAGTCAGGCCATGGCTCAGTAGCATCACTCCAGCGCCTGCTCACGTCTGTTTCCATCTCCATCTCCACCTCCGCCTCCGCCTCCGCCTCCATCTCTGCTCTGCTCTGCTCCGAGCAAAGGCAAATGAGAAGAAAGATGTCTATAGGCAAAGGGTTTAAAACAAGGTTTTGAGAGGGAAGATTGAACAGAAAATTAATGCTTCGGAGATTTTCGGATGAAATGGAGCATGAAAGTGGGAAGTATTCTGAAGGTTACGGAGCGTATAGGTGCGATCCACTCTAAGGTACGTCTACCATTATACCTAAAAGGGTCTACCCGTATATCCAAAAGGATTGCTGCCCACCAAATATAAGGTCATTCATTAGCATATTAGTTAAGATCTCAATTGATAGTACTCTAATATTTTATTTTATTTTTGTTGACTCGGAAATCAATAACTAGTTGGGCACAAACTTATGACAATAATATTATTATAGTTGGGCTCTAATATTATGATAATAATAATTTGATTTTAAGATCACGATCAAGTTAGACATCAAATTGGTGTATGAGACCCCCTTGTTTGTGGGACAAGGGACCCCCTTATGAGCACGGATTTGGTATACATACCCTAACCCTATGGATTTGAACTTGTGACCTCTTAGGAGGAAACATGTGTTCTTAACCATTAAGCCCACTCAGGTTGTATTTTGTTTTTTGGATTTTTTTAATTATTTTAATTCATCAATTTAATTTGATATTTTAATGGTTATAATCAAACATATTTAATTATTTTGGGTTTTTTTATTAATTGTTTAATTATAATTTAGTAGTAAGTTGAAATGTTTTTGTCTGACAATGCTCGAGACTCTTAATGAAGGTAAGAGTTATGGCGAACTTAGGGTTTCGGGGGTTCTGGTAAAGGAAGAAGAAGAAGCACAGTAGCTCCCTGGTAGGGAGAGGGAAGGTCACCTTCCAGTAAGGAAGGAACTGTCCCACGGGATGTGAGATCCCAAGACAAAAAAGAACTCGGGAAAAGGGCCGACAAAAGGAAAGTTGGAGGAAAAAAAAAAAATTAAGGACATAATCAAAAGTAGGCCCGAAAGCAAGGGCGAGGATGTCGAAATGGGGGGAGTAAGCATGGGTCAGAACGACACAAACCAGACAATTCTAGCAGAATCGGACAAGGAAGAGAAAGGAAAAAATTTGAAAAAGCGGCTAAAGAATGGTTGCTTACCTAAGACTGCAGAGAACTCGAAGTATGAGGTAACCTCAAATGGAATAAGGCACTACATTCAAAGGATGAAAGACCATGCCCTGATTGGGAAATTTATGGGGATTTGGCCCTCGGAAAAAGCCCTCCAAATCTGCATTAAAGCAACATGGAAAGTAAAGGAAAAAATAGATCTCAAACTTGGATCAAAGGGCTTCTTCACAGCAGTCTTCTCAGACTCAGCTGACAAAGAAAAGGTCTTTGAGGAAGGGCCCTATTTCTTCAACTCTACAAGCCTACACATGAGATATTGGACAGAAAGGTTCACTCTAGAGAAAGAAACATTCACAAAGGCGTTGGTATGAATCAATATGTACTCCCTCCTAAGAGAATTATGGGAACCCAGGATCCTTGAAGGCATTGGCAATACGTTGGGATCCTTTGTCAAGATCTCGGAAGTAACAAAGTCGGCCAGGTATATCTCCTATGCTATAATATGTGTTTACATGAATGTAGCGAGAGCCCTACCAGAATCCATCGTAGTCTCTTATCAGGATGATGAATGGACTCAACCCCTAGACTACGAACATATTCCTTTTAGATGCAGAAAATGTCACATCCATGGACACCTATTCAAGGATTGTCCCCTTAATGCCTCTCCCCAAGGGACTCCGAGTAAGGAAGAAACAGATCTAGAGAGCTTTATTAAGATCCCAAACAAACAAAAGGTAGGTCGAAGACAACCCAAACAATCGAGAATAACTCTGAATAAAAATTCAAGTAATAGATTCCAAATCCTGGAAGAAGAACCGAGCGGAACCTCGGCTAAGGAACAATAGAAGGAAACGAAGACAACCCAAAAGGAAACCATGGAACCTAAAGCGGATAAGACCAAGAGGTAGAAAACAGAGGAAGAACCAGTAGAGAAAGACCCAGAAGACACAAAAGTAAAGATGAAGGAAACCCTAAACTCTGGAGCATAGTCAACAGAGGAATCAGATATGGATGCATCTCAAGCAATGGAATTAGAGGAAGTTGATTTAGACATCCTAAGGTTGAGGGAGACCCATGGCTCAAAAAAATAAAATAGTATCACCATAGTTCATATTAGAAGGCTTCAAAAAGACCTTGAGATCAGGAAAGGTAAGGAAAATAATTATGAGTTCGAACCTCCCCCCTCAGGGTTATGGGGATCAAGACCAACCCTCTAAAATCCCCCAAGAAACTATCAAGAGAAGAGAAAAGAAGAGGTTGGAAACCCTACTGCCAAAAGATAGAGGAAACAAGAGCTCTGATGGTAGATTTTGGACAAGTGGTTTGTCTTTTGTACAACTACTTCCCCCCAACCCATAAGTTAATTATGAAAATTACATACTGGAATATTAGAGGAGTGAATAGCTCTTCCAAACAGAGGTTGCTTAAATCTAAAATTTCCAGGTTGAAGGCGGACATAATCCTCCTTCAAGAGACAAAATGTGACGAAGGAAATATAAGGAGGATAACACAAAGAATCTGGCCAGGATGCGAATGCAGATGGATAGCAACAAAAGGAGCATCAGGAGGCGTTGCCACTCTCTGAGATCCGGATCTCTTAGAAATGCAGAACATCGCATCCAATTCTAGGCTTCTTACACTTAATGTTAAGTGTAAAGGATTAGGGGAAGAGGGCTACATCACTAACACTTACAACCCAAATACACCACACTTGAAGAGGATTTTCATGGACGAGATAAACCTTCTAGGAGCTTCGATGATAAATCAAGTATGGATTCTCAGGGGGGACTTCAACATGATCACAAACCCTTTGGAGAAACGAGGAGGTCTCCGTAGGATTGATCAAGAGAGTAAGGTATTTGCAGAGCTCATAGAAAATCTCAGTCTTGTAGACATCCCTTCTAGGAATGGTATATTTACATGGAACAACATGAGAGGAAAAGAGCACCAGATCGCAGTCCATTTGGATAGATTCATGCTTTTAGAGAAAGCTTTCATAGACAAACATGGGTTATCCGCATAAGTCCTCCCCTTTCAAGGTTCAGACCATTGGCCTATAGACTTGGAATGGGTCATGTTTGGAAACAAGGACCCACTCCTTTTAGATGTGAGAAGTTCTGGCTAGATCACCCGAATTTCATGACGAACCTAGAGCTCTGGTGGTCAAAACCGAGAGGCCTCCACAACACCAAAATGTTCCAGTTTCATCAACAGTTGAAACATGTTCGTAGACGTTTAGGAAAATGGAATAAAGAAGTTTTTGGTAATATCTTCGAGGGAAAAAAAACTAGAACAAAAAATTGAAGAGATGCAACAACATGGTATTCAAGGTATTTTCTCCAATGACCTCACAGAGAGAGAGGCCAAGATCAAGGAGAAATTAGTCCAAAGAGCGAAACAGGAAGAGACCCTATGGAAACAAAAATCTAGGATTCAATGGTTAAAAGAAGGGGATAAAAACACCAGGTTCTTTCACAACTCCTTAATCCAAAGGCGGAACAAAACCGCATAGTGGCAATCAAAGCACCAGATGGAAGCACCAAAGTAAAGAAGGAGGACATAGAGAATGAATTCCTTCAATATTTTCAAAACCTCTTCTTGGAACCCGAGCTCAACCGAGAAGAGGTAGTCTCTAAAATCACTAGAGTTATTCCAAGGCTGGTACAACTGGAGCAATCAGTCACTCTATTACGCTCGGTCTCACTTGAAGAAGTGGAGGAGATTGTGAAAAGTATGGTTTCGGGGAAATCCCTAGGCCCTGATGGATTCACGATAGAATTTTTCCAAGTTCGTTGGCATGTTCTATGCAACGACATATGGGAGGTGGTAGAAGAATCTCGCTCTTCCAAAGGCATTCTTCAAGCTTTCAACGCTACCTTCCTTACTTTGATCCCGAAGAGCAAAGGAGCAAGTTTTGCATATAAGTATCGTCCTATTTCTTTATGCAATGTCATTTATAAAATTATATCCAAACTAGTATCTACCAGGATTAAACCAATCCTCCCGCTAATCATCTCTCAGGAACAAGGAAGACTTGTTGAAGGCAGACAAATTATCAATGGCATCATAGTAGCTCACGAAACGATACACTCCCTCAAAATATCCAAAAAAGTGAGTATGATGATGAAGTTGGACATGTCCAAAGCTTACGACAGGATGAACTGGGACTTCCTCATAAATGCTCTTCGCTTTCGGTTTTGAAGAAGGATGGGTAACCTGGGTCATGAATCTGGTTACAATGGTTGTCTTCTCTATCTTGTTAAATGGATCCCCAACCAGAACCTTTAATGTATCGAGAGGCTTGAGACAAGGCGATCCCTTATCCCCATTCCTCTATATAATCCTGGCGGAAGGATTGGGTTGTAGCCTTTCGCAAGCTAAGAGCGAAGGCATGATCAAACGACAACCCATCATACAAGGGGAAGAGGCTTTGTCGCACCTTTAGTTTGTGGATGAAAATCTCCTAATGGGCTCCCCAACAGTCAAATAAGTGAAGGGGTTTAAGTCAATTCTTAACCTCTTCAACTCAACCTCTAGCATTGTTATAAACCAAGAAAAATCCCAACTCTTCTTCTTCAACACCCCCCTATGTGCAAAGACATTTAGCCAGCTTGCTAGGATTTCAAATCTCTTCCCTCCTTGTAAAATATCTAGGAGATCCTTTTCTCTCTAAAGCGCTCCACAACCCCTCTTCAGAGCTCCTCTTGGCTAAAATGGAAGCAAAACTCTGAAGTTGGACTCACCGCTCTTTGTCCCTACCAGGTCGAGTCCTCCTTTTAAAGTCGGTCCTATCGGCTCTTCTTGTCTATAGCTTCTCAATTCTAGCAGCCCCGGTGAAGAGCCTTCATCAGATGAGGGCCCTCCAAAGAAATTTTCTCTGGGGTGGGCCCTCTAAAGATCCTAAATGGCCCTTAGTGGTTGGGCGTACTCTCTACAGACCCAAATCTCATGGGGGGTTGGGAATCAAAGAACCCCATTTGACTAGCTCCACATTGGCCGCAAAACTATGGTGGCGCTGGATCAAATCCCCTTATGTCCTTTGGGCCAAATTCTAGAAGTATAAATACAGTCCTCTTATCCCTCCCCAAAGCTTAATCCAAGCAGATGGAATCCGACCGGGTTTGGTGATCTGGAATAATGCTTAGAAAAAATTCGGCCCTTTTTTGGGATGATGCTTGGGAACAACTCCTCATTTTAGGGGATGAAGATAAGTTTCGAGTTTATCGAGCCCTAAGAACCACACTTTAAAGAGCAGGTTGGGAAAGGCTACACCAATTATGGCAAAACCCGCCTCTCTTTGAGAATATACTCATCCAAACTTGGAAACCTCTAAAGGAATGGCCAGTTCCTTGGACAGAAGAGACGAAGGAGTCGCTCTCCAAAATTCTTCAAGAGAGACAGGTCGAGAACAAAGAAGGGGAAGACATCATTCGATGGGGATTTCAAGGAAATGGAGAATTCAGTGT
Organism: Picea engelmannii; assembly: GCA_009831015.1. Taxonomy (NCBI): domain Eukaryota; kingdom Viridiplantae; phylum Streptophyta; class Pinopsida; order Pinales; family Pinaceae; genus Picea; species Picea engelmannii. The sequence continues at coordinate 1,556,038 of ML776814.1, forward strand.
CAAAAAAGCCTACCAAATTATGCTAGACTTAGGTCTCATCCCATCGAATCCATCTGGAGTAAAAGTTGGTCCAAATCCCTTTGGCCCAAAATTTCAACCTTTTTATGGTTGGTAGTTAATAGAAGAATCCTACTTTGGGATCGAGTCCTTAAAAAGGGGTTCACTGGGCCATCGAGGTGCAGTCTCTCTAGGAGTCCGAAAAGACCCAAGATCATCTCTTGAGAAAATGTAATTTCACGATGCAATTTTGGGACGAAGGAGCCACCAACTTTAAATGAACGTGTCTTCAAAGAGACAATGTTGTAGCCACTATAGAACTTTGGAGACCTAACCCCTTTAACAATGCCCTCATTAACAGAGCTTGGGAAATTTTCCGAGGTATCCTTATGTGGAATGTACGAAAATAAAGGAACCGAAGAATTTTCAAAGACAAAGCCCTTACCAAAAATCAACTATGGGAGCTTATTAATAGAAATATGACCGAATCCATTGCAGCATCCCAGTGGACGGCTCGAGATCTCCAAGTTCAAGCTCCGAAAACAACCATCTTCAACAATTGGAATTTGGGTCCTTGCCTCGATCAGAAACCTCAGGTGAAAAAGATAGACAAATACTGGATTCGAGATTTCTGGAGACCCCCTTGTTACACGTCAAAATTACTCAGCTGGATAAGTGTCGCATGTTCCTCTCAATTGTCGTAAGTGTTGCATCTTCCTTACAACTTTCGCAAGTGTCGCAAGTTGGTCACAAGTGTCGCAAATGATGTTCAGACATACTGGCATGACGAACGATACTAAGGAGACACTTATAACATCTCATATGCTTGATTTGAAGGAGGAGAACTGGTTTACTGAAGACAAATAATCCTTGACACCTGAAAAGAGCCTTGAAACAAAGGTTCCGAGGGGGAGCGCTCCTCTATATCAACTCTAGGAGCACTGGTGTTCCCCTATAATGCTTCAGGGAGCGTTATAACACTCCCCTGCCCCCTCTGAAAGAGCGCTGCTCATCTTGAGAGCGCTGGCGCCCCTCCATGGCTTACCAGGGAGCGCTCCTCTATATCATCTCTAGGAGCACTGACACCCCTCCATGGCTTACCAGGGAGCGCTCCTCTATATCAGCTCTAGGAGCACTGGCGCTCCCCTATAATGCTTCAGGGAGCGCTATAACACTCCCCTGCCCCCTCTGAAAGAGCGATGCTCATCTTGAGAGCGTTGGTGCCCCTCCATGGCTTACCAGGGAGCGCTATAGCGCTCTGATGCCCCTTCTAAGGGAGCACTGCCTATTCTGAGGCAGTAGTTGGCCCGTTGAGGAGAATAAGGGGAGGATCTTTCGAGATTAGGAGGCAGTTGTGCTCGAATTCTTGGTTTCATCAAGAGATCCCTGATCTAAGGAAAAGGTTCCCAACTTGTTCTAAAGACAACTCAAGAGATTAAGCTCCTCTTTACCTATATAAACAAGCTCTGTGATGGTGGAAAAGGGGAAGAACTGCTAGTATGAAACTTATGATCTTGGAGAAAATACACAGTCAGCCAAAGGAGAGTGATCAGTGAAGTTGTTGTTATCCAGGTTGTGGAGCTTTCAGGCAAGGGTTAGACGAAGAGGACTTGACGAAGCTGTCGCATTCGCATCTACGAGTGTAAGTACTGTCGTCGTTATTCTCATCAATATGACACGCTTGGCCTGTTTCTTTCTAGTTTGTGTCTGATGTCACATGAACTTATCATTAATTGATAGATCTATTTTCAAGCTAATATTAATAGAGTAGGAAGCGGTTGTATCTTGTTTTGTCTATAGGATCCAGCGAGAAGCAAAGGATCGAAGCGCAACCAGGAGCGTGCAGGGACAAACGTCGATAAAAGGTACTTATGTCATCCTTCCTTCTCATGTGTTAGTTTAGATAGATTTGAAAGGAAGTCAGTGTCCATGTTAAGCATTTTCTGTCTAGAGTTAGGGTCAAGCTCTTAGAGGTGATCTACCTGTCCGCAGGGAGATTTTCCTACAACAGAAACTGGTGACTCCACTGGGGAGATAGCCTCTAATCGAAACTTCTTGTTTGGATTTTTCTCCTCATTGACCTTGTTCTATCCCTTGATTGTTTCAGACCTAGTTCACTCCTCTTTTGATTAGTTTCATGAGCCGATTGGCTCCTTACCTTATCACACTCAGCATAATTGTCAAAATTGAATTGCAATTTTTTTATTTTTTGACATTTCTGGGACTTTTAGACCCTGGCGCCCCTGTCCTAGTGTCAACAGAGCACCAGCGCTCCCCCATACCCTTGCACAGAGCGTTATAACGCTCCTTGCCTTTGGCAACAGAGCGCCAACCCTCTTTGGCTCAAAAAACCTTCTAGAATTTCCCTGTTAAGGTTTTGCCTCTGTGTCTCCTCTGTTGAGTGACCTTGTGATCAATGTTTCTTCCTTTTCAGCCTTGACATCTGTCTTTTTGAGGAATAAACATCTTGTTAGTTGGATCTTGTAGCCTTCTTCACCATTTTCATTGAGTTTTTCCTGTTGAGTGAAGTTCGAAACCCGTGCATTGTTTTTCTCTCCCCATCAACTGAGTAAAGGCCCTGGTAAAGGTCATCAAAGGCCTACAGACCTCTTCATCCCGATTTCAGTCAAGATCATTGTTCTTCAACTTTTGCTTTTGGGTGTGAAGTTTGTTTTCCTCTTTGATTGTTTCTTTTCTTTCGCTTTTTCGTTTTGATTGCTACAAAATGGTGTATTGTTTGTGTGACTTTTGCTTGCGCTAGTTTGGTTGTCATTCATACCAAGAAGATAATTAGCAAGCCGAGCATTGTGTTGTATTGATCATCATTCATACGCAAACAATAAAAGACATCTTTATGATTGATAGTGCATATTAGAAGGCATTTAAAAGTTTTTGCATTACATCAGGATTTAATTGAGAAAAGAATCGTTTCAGGGCATTCCTTATTTGTGCTTGATTAGTGAAAAGAACTCTCTCTCTCCCTTAGCTAGATGTTCATCGAAAGGAAATGACTGCTTATCATGTTCGATGCATTCTTTGGGTCTGAGTCATAATTCCATTTGTTTCACTTCCATGCACCCCTTTTGCGTAAAAGAACAGCCATAAAAATCAACGCTAATTAAAATTTATCTAGAACTTTTTCTTTTCTAGGATCCTCTACCAACAGTAGACTAGGCTTAGTACTTTGGATTAGGGCTGTGAGCACAACTCTCCAAAGTTTCCAAAACAAACACTAGCATCTTGAGTTAGGGAGAGTCAAATCCAGTTATCGTATAAGTCTGCCTGGGATCCCCCTCTCACACAGGGGTTACGCACGAGGTTGCATCTGGGTGAGCTACGGGGACTAACCCTCCGTGGTTTAACTGATTGTGGTGGTCGGATCGTATTATGGGGATCACTTTGAGGTAAATCCACAATTACTGCGTGGAAGCCTTTTAGTTGATTTCGGGCTTGATACCCTGGTCGTACGTTCGGATCGGACTGTCGACTGTTCCCGCCCAGGGGCTGACTGCGAATTGGTAACCTTAGTGGCCATAATCTTTAGGGTCTTACACAAGGTGACGGTGACGGGAAGTCTCACTGTACCTGGAGCAGACATTGGTCAAA
>ML776815.1:0-28414 GCA_009831015.1 Picea engelmannii
CTTATGTTTGTTTGACTATCCCCTTTATAAGTTGAGGGGTCTAAGTGGTGCAGTATTTAGAGCATGCATAACATCATTCTTGAGAAGGAAAATGAATTTCCCCACATCCAAAAAACCTTACAATGTGAAATTTAGTTCAGATGCACGGCCTCCAGTGTAGACAGAGGCGCATATGGCGCATGCACGCTGAAAGTATTGAGAACTAAAGTGCATGCGCTCAGAGAGAACGTTGCGCAGGCACATGTGCGCCAGATGTGCATCTGTGGGGTGGAATACCTGCGCGCCTATGACAAGTGACCGAGAAAGAAAATCCGGATGGATTTCTCTCAATTCTCCTGCGAATTGACTGGTGAGCAGGTCGGCGAAGGCCAGTTTGTGTCCCTGCAAGTTAATAAAACCAAAAGGAAAGCAAAATAAATCCAAATGAGGGAGGAATTGATACCTATATCCCCAGTGGAGTCACCAGTCTGTTCGCACCCAATTCGTCACCTGGTGAGCAAATCGAGGGTGCTTACATGCCCTGTTGGGTCTTGCAGGGCATGACAGCTGTGGAAGGAAAGGTTAGAGAATACAGAACAAACTACAAACTAATATCAACTGAAAACAAATTAAAACTGTGAAAAGAAACAACAAAACACCAAAAAAAAACAAGACAGATGTCACCAATGGTTTTGAGCTGGTCTATTGATGAAATCGGTGCACGATGAAGGAAGAGAACTGTGGTTCCTTCTTCCCCCAACGGAAGGCTCTTGAGTCCCTCACAAAGTTTGCTTTCCTTACAATGAGAAGAACTGAATATGACAGTGAAAGAACTCCCTGTGATGTTGCCAATGTGTTATCGTTAAAGAATGAGTCTTTAACAATCTTAGCAGCATAACGATGCTTGAAATTCCTTGCCAAAACAATGTATCTTCATGGCTTTTTATAGCAGATCCTCGGGCGATTATGTAACCTCTTCAAAGTGTGAAAAGGGGCCCTTTAGGGCTTCCTTAGGTCATTAACCCGCCTACCCTGCGGATTCGGCTCGGATTTGGGAGTCAAATCAAATTGGGAGCCAGTCCGTAAGTGGTTGAGAGGTCGGCCAATTCATAAATGCATCGTTTTAGCAGGTGCACAGGTTTTATCGTTGACAGTCGCACTTCGTGCGTGCATGCGCGCAGAGTAAATTCTTGTCCTGCACATGTGCGAGCGCACCAAACTACTGTGGAGCGCCCTTCAATTTTTGGTTACTTTGTATAACTTTTGACCCTTCTGGACTGCTGTGAAATTAATTCAGTGCCATGAATGACTTCATTGTTGTTTTGATGATGCAGAGTTCTTGTCGCCATGTGCGGACGAAATTTCAGTGATAACATCCATATTCTTTTTATATGTGGGCAGGATGCCAATCTAAAATTTGATTAGCTAGAGTATCTGTAACTTGGTTTAATCTCGTAGGAACATGAAAATATGTAATATAATCAAAGTTGCGTTCTAAGAGACGTACCCTAAGAAATCGTCAGTGTAAAGTTGGATCATGAACCTGGTATACTCTGTTTAGCTACGACACAACCAATTGAGCGTTGAGATAGACCCAGAGATGAGAGATGCCTAATGACAAGGCGTCACAAAGAAACTCGATAACTGCACTATACTCGGCGACATTATTTGTGGTGTCACCTAAGCATATACCTTCGAAAGATAACAACTGACCCTGTGGTGTAAAGATTACCCAAGCTGCGGAGGCAAGCCTTCGCGTGTGTCAACTAGCACCGTCCTCATACCCAACAAACACCTCGGACTCACTTGACATCTTCCATATTGATGAAAGATAACATCAATGACACGTCCATAACACTTTTAAAAGAAACATAAAAAAGTAATAGTACAAAGACTATACATATGTTACAAAAAGTTACCCACAGTGACCTGTCTATGAGTAATATTTCTTGAGTTCGAGCCCATTTCTAGGCTCCACCAAAGCATTCCCTTCAAAATCAACCAAATGATAAGCGCCCTTTTTTAATACCTCTTTTATAATGAAGGTTCCGAACCACATGGGTTTAAACCTTCCTTCCCCCAGGGGGTCCTTGTCTTGGTCATAGACCAGGACAAGGTCGCCCTCAGAAAAAATTCGAGGACAAACGGACCTATCATATTGACACTTGACCTTATGTTTATGAGCCTCGTTGGCCAGGGCCGCATCGCGACACTGCTCATCAAGCTGCTCAAGGTAGACTAATTGTTCTTCAAGTGGAGAAGTGTCTGGAAATAAATGTATTGCCAATTTCGGAGATGGGATTTGACATTCGATGGGCAAGACTGCCTCCAACCTGTAAACGAGTTGGAAAGGTGAGAAACCGGTTGCAGTCTTAACATATGTTCAGTAAGCCCATAATGTTGAGTATAACATCAAGTGCCAATTTGACTTGGCTGAGTTGATAGTTCGCTGTAGAATCATCTTAAGAGTTTTGTTTATAGCTTCCACCTACCCATTGTCTTGAGGGTAGTAAGGTGATGAATGTTCTTGTCGTAACCCAAGATTTGATGTTAATTTGCTCATCATTTGGTTCTAAAACTGACTCCATGGTCAGTGACAATATCTCTCGGGACGCCGAACCTTGCTATGATCTGGTTGAATAAGAAGAGAGTTGCAGTCTCTCCATCATCTTTAAACGTTGGCATAGCCTCGACCCACTTAGTGAAGTAGTCGACAACTACGATGATATAGTGGTGCCCCCTTGCTGATGGGGGGTTGCATGTAGTGTAATCAATCCCCCACTTAGGGAAGGGACCAACTGTGATGACAGGAAACATAGGAGCGGGATGTGCCCTCATCTTCCGAGAGAAGACTTGGCATGGATGGCACTTCTTGACCGATTCGATACAATCTTTGATAAGTGTCATCCATAAGTAACCTGCTCGTAGAATCTTTTGGGTTGTTGCCAACCCATATAAATGACCACCACAAGCTCTGGTATGACAATTGTTGAGCACTATGACGGCCTCCTCATGAGTGAGACATCGACGCAAGATGCAGTCTACACCTCTCTGATACAACGTATCATTGAGTATGAGATAATTCTTAGCCTAGTGGCGTATCTGTCGACGCTCGTCATGAGAAACTGAGGTGGGGCACTTCAAAGTCTGGAGATAGATAAGTATATCTCTGTACCAGGGGTCTGAAGATTCAATCAAAAACATATCCCCCTGGATAGGCGATTCCTCAGGCACAACGTCACCTGACTCAACCGAAAGTTCCGAAATAAGCTCTGCGAAGACCAATGACCTCTTGGACTTTGCTGAAACGAAGTCTAAGTCAAATTATTGGAGGATGACCATCCATATACTGATTTTTCCGCCTATAACTCATTGTGTCAACATGTATTGGAATGGATTCACGACAACAATGACGGTGATCTTGCGAAAAAAAACATAGTGACGGAACCGTTGAACAGCATGAACTGCTACCAACACAAGTTTTTCAATATGAGAATAATTGAGTTCCAGTTGTACGAGGCCTCAGCTCAGGTAATAGATCACGTATTCTGAAAATGAATCATCTTCCTGGACTAAAACCATGCCTATATTTGACTCTGCGGCAACCAGATATAATAAGAAATATTTGTTATAATTAGGTGGCCGTAGTAGAGGTGCGGTTGTGAGGGCATGTTTTAATGCGTCGAAAGAGCATTGAGTGGCTTCATCCCAGAAAAAAGGAATGTATTTCTTTAGCACACGCATAAATCCCTTAGTGATTTCGGCATAGTTGGTGATGAAGCGTCGTAAGAAGTTCGCCTTGCCTTGTAGACTTTGAAGTTGTAAGATTGTACGTGGGAGGGGCAATTGGATTATTTCCTCCACCTTAAGAGGATCGACCATGATCCCTATTGTTGAAATGATGAAACCTAACAAACGTCCTGACGTTACGTAGAAGCTACACTTGTTTGGATTCAAGCAAATCCTGAAGTAGCGATAGCGTTCGAAGATTAGTCTAAGGTGTGTGGGATGATCCTTTCACTTGCGAGAGCATGATGCTAAATCATCTAGATAGGCATCGACTATATGTTTGAGTTCATCAAACGCAAAATACATGGTTCGTTGAAATGTGGCCCCAGCATTTTTAAGGCCAAAAGGCATCTTACGATAGGCGAATGTACCCCACGGACAAATGAATGTCATTTTGTGTTGGTCTTTAGGTTTGATTTGGATTTGATTATATCCCGAAAAACCATCCATGAACGAAAAGGGTTCACAACCGGCACATTCATCAATGATCTGGTCAATGAATGGTGTTGGAAAATTATCTTTGGGACATTCCTTGTTCAAATCACGAAAATCGGTACATACACGAATCGTGCCTTATTTTTTATTGACCGGCACAGGGTTTGACACCCATTGAGTCAAATGAATAGGATAAATGAAACCTGCCTTGAGCAATTTCTCAACCTCAATCTTGATGGCTGCTGCTTTCTTAGGATTGACTGGACGAAGTTTTTGTCGAACAAGCTTGGCATCAGGATACGTTGTGATTTCATGTTCAACTATTTTCGGATTGGTACTTGGCATTTCCTCATAAGACAAGGCAAAAACGTCGTGAAATTCTTTGAAAAGATCCGTGTAAATTTGAATCTCTTCGGGGGAGAAATCCACTCTGACAAAGACATTCTCCACGATGCCAGGGTTTCGGGAGATGTTGATAGGTATGGTTTCAGGGATAGTCTCCATATTCCCCTCAGCATAAATTTCCTGTGTAGCTAAGAGATTAATAGGACATGGTTGATCTCCCGTCATGGTAACAGTGAATTCTCCTGCCTCGATGCGGCTTAACTCTGGGAGGAAATATGATATGTGATGAATATCTTCCCAAGGTTTGTCTGGAATAGTCATTGCTTCAATTACTGCTTTGTCACAAGGCAAGACTAAGTCTAACGAATCAATGTTAGCAAGAGAACCCTGAGCCAAAATAGGCTCTAGAAGTGGATCTAACTCTTGTGCAGGAGTCGGATCAGGGTTAGCTGAAGCTTGCTGGACTAAAGAGTACGCCACTTTAGCAACTGACAAGGGCATGGACATGCCTAAGTGCCCTGTCTCATCCATCGTGGCTGATGGGGAAGGAAGAATCCAAGGATCCTCAAAGTAAGTCGTGCAGAATGATGAAACATGGAAAATATCAACCTTCTGGTGATTAGATATAAATTTGACGCCATCGTGAGGAGGTGGGTAATTGAAGGTACCCATCAAGGATGGGCACAAACCAACTCCTACGTTAACAACACCTGGTTGAGGATTATCAATCATGGGGACCGTGGATACCCCCAAAGCTGGGTCAGGTCTAGAGAAGGACAATTGATCGATGGTCACTATCCGACCCTCGTGTGGAAACAACAAGACTCAAAAAACTGTAGCAACCATAGATTGCATAGCATAAGTCCAACTCCGTCCTAACAAGAGGTTATAGTCGAGGGGAGCATCGACTACTTCCACTTCGACACACACAATTTTCCCTCCTAACTTCACTGGGAAAGAAGGAACGATGCCATGTGGTCAGAAAGAATGACCGTCGAAAGCAGTGAGGAGAGTAGGTGAAGGAGACAATGCGGGTTGGCCAATGACCTCCAACATGCTAACGACATAACGCATGTCAAGGCGCCCTCGTCGACCACTGTGCGGAAGATATTCTGTGTAAAAGTTTTCGTGGGGTGAGCCACTACTATCTGAAATGCTATGTGGTAAGGAAGACGAGGTTTTAAGTCAGTTGTATCTAACATGATGGTACCCGGGTTACAAGTCTCATTAGAGCCTAAAGCAGTTAACAAGGCTTTCCTCTGAGCAAGGCAGCTTTGGAGGACTTCCAAAGTAGACATCGCATAAGGGGTTTGTGATAAATCCTCCACCACAGAGTAATTCTGGGTGGCCCTTGCGTTTGGGTTGTGAGAAGCTTTCTTAAATGCACCCTTCAGAATGCGTGTCATTGTTTCTCCCAACGTATTCTAGATCTATAGAGGAAGAGATGGGAGTTCAGCTTCTTTACCCTTCTTAGAAGCGCTTGGTTTACTATAGTCATGTGCTCTATTTGTTATGAAAGTATCACCCCTAACCATATATACGTTCACGGATGAGGGATTGTTTGAAGGAGGGCAGGTTTCTTGGCTGCCCCCTTCGACACTCGTAGAGGATTGAGTTAAATTTTTCCCATGTTGAAAGGGATTAGTTAACACTGCTTGTTGTTGCTGTGTGACAAACTTTTGGGCCTCTGCAAGTCGAGGACAAATATGGGTCGGGTGGTCTTCCACACACAAGTTGCACGGATACCTCGCCTTCCATTTTTCCGTGGTGTCCCCGCCAGCATTATCAATGGGTTTTTTATCCCCCTTACCCTTCTTTTGTTGTTTTTTCTTCCCTTCAAGCTGTTGGGTGGCCTTTGGGTTAGTCGACTACACAGAGTGTAATTCCGACGTTTGGGTAGGAGGAGCAGCTAAAGCAATAGTCTGGCTGGACGCTAAGTGTTGTATAGATAACTGTTGCAATTGTTTTGTCAATTTCCCATCGGGCTTGGTTTGTGCTGAACCAACAATACCATCGGCATGTGGTCCAGCTCTCTGTCTAGTTTTATCCAATATCGATCATGGTGCATCCGGAAGGATGTTGTATAATAAACCAGTGTGAGAATAGATGAGCTCAAACTGTTGAGCCCTCATGATGGCATCTTCTTCAGAGAAAACTCTGGAAGTCGTGACGTCTTTGGATAATTGTGGTACCAAAGACTTAAGGAACCACTCAAGCAGGAATGCTGGTGGGACTGGTACTTTGATTAGACTCTTCCGGCGTCTCCACTCTCGGATATGATCAGAGATATGGTCCGCAGTTGTCTGTTCGAAATTGGCGAGAAGCTCTGTGCCAGCGCCATATCTCACAGGTAATTGGAAATGGTTAAGGAAGGCCATCATCAGTTCGCCAAAGGAAGAGTATCTTGAGTGATCGAGCTCGATGTACCATTTCGCGGCACTCCCGATAAGAGTACGTTGAAACAATCACAACTGTATGGAGTCATCTTTCAACGAGTTAGATGAACACCAAAGATGGAAGGTAGTCACATGATCACTTGGATCTTCGTTAGGCTTGGCCTTGAAATTTGGAATGTCTGAAGGCAACTTCGTTGGCATAGGAGGCCAACGCGGATCGTGACAAATAGGATCATTTAACAACCTTGTCAAATCTGGAAAGTGTAAAGTCGCCAGGAATGGTAGTTTGGGTTGCTGCTGAAAACCTGGAAAAAAGGGTCCTGGAGTTTGAATGGCACCAGGTTGCCAGGAAAAGTTTGGCTGCTGGCCTGGATTCTGGTAGAAACCATGGCCCTGACCAGCATAAGGATTTTGCAGCTGTGGAGACATCATCGGATGATTTCCCATAAAGGACATAGGATGTTGGGCATGCATCTTGCTTGAAGGACTTTGGGAAGGATTACCCCATGTCGGTCCTGATGGTAGAGGCATAGTAGTCTGTCCAGGGTTCCATTGACTGTGGAAAGAATGACCTTAGAAAGAAATTCCAAAGGAGGGAACGGATCCTTGTCTTGAGTTCCAAGGTCCGGCTATATGTGCCCCCTGCGCAAGAGTAGTACCCTGCGCAGGAGTAGACTGTCCAAAAATAGGATTTCCACCAGAGGGGAACGCGGTGGATGCGAAAGTGTTGTTACCAAACGTCCCGTTCCAAAAAAATGGTGACGAACCTACCAGAATTCTGTGCGCAGGTGTTCCTTGACTCTTGGCTCCAAATAAACTAGTGTGTGCAGGCTTCCCGGTGGACTGATGATGCAGACCACCAAGCGAAGGGGACGAAGGAGGGATATGACCTCCGACGTAAGGAAAAGCATTGAAAGGGATAGGAGTGCCCCCAAGTTGACCTTGCAGAGGAGCATTAGAGCTCCCTGCCCCCAGACCCAAAGTCTGTAATGTGGAGTAAGTGAGTGCAGGACTTGTTCCCGAACTAGGCATACCATATGAGAACGGAGGGCCTGTCGCACTAGGTGTGAAGGGGGTTGTGGCCGCCGCCATAGACGGGGTCGGTCCACTGTGCGACGTAGTTGCGGCCGAGACCATGGTGGCTCGAACTGATGACGGCAAGTTAGGATATGCTTCTCCTATGGTAGCAACTGTGGTGGGAATGGAAGGATTCCCAGAAGAAGTAACAACGTTTGTTTCCATAGTTGTGTGAGGCACTGACAGGCTTTTGTAAAATTAGATTGGTACAATAACCGGTGGACAGGTATCAGTGGTTGGGGTTTCAACTGAAACAAGATTGGTGGTTGACTCCTCTAGGAGTTGTTCGGGCACAAAGGTTTGTAACCCGGTCGCTTCGAAAGACCCCTGTTGGTCTAGCTTCCACCTCAATGGCGGCGGGGGTGGCTCCAGTATAACTAGCAGTAGGCCCAGAAGCCTTCGTGACCGAAGGAGTTTGGGATCCTCCACTGTGTGAGAATATCCAAGACACGCTAAGGTATTCTACATGTTCAAAAGTAACACACACTAAAAATAAGCCCCTAAGAGATAAGACAAGCAATCACTAAACTAGTTGGAAGAACAGTTACAACAACCAACACTAGAGCAACTTACTGGTGCAAGTGAAACTCGAACACGGAAGCACACTCCAGGTATACTCTACAAAGCATGGCCCAATGTCTGTCCTAGGTACCGTGGTATACCCCCGCAGTCACCCGTGTATGTCCCTAACAAAGATTGGCAACTAGGCTGCCAGCACGCGAACAGTCACCAGGCGGGTACAGTCAAAAGTCGGGTAGACCAAAATGAGTAGGGTATCAAGCCCGAAACCTGTCAAGGGTATCAAGAGAAAATGGTCTGGAAGACAACTGAGGACCTCGAATGGATTCAAGACCCATGAAGCCCCGTGGCAAATGAAAACGACGGAATCCCAAAACAAGCCCTCGATATGTGTTCTCCACTACGATTGGTCCGGCTTTGGAGGGGTTATCTCCGCTACCTTTCCACACGCGACCTCTTGTTTATCCCCTTTGTTAGAGGGGGGTCCCGGATAACTTCCACAAAACTGGAATTTTACACTCCTTATCACAGACTCTAATGTTTGGTTTTGAATGGCCTTGGAGAGTTTCCTCTCCAACCTAATCCAAGGCCCTAGTCCTGAACTAGTTTGTGAACCCTACAAACAAAAAGTCTAATAGATTTTAACTTAGCGTTGTTTTTAAGGATTTTTCTTACATCAAGGGGTATGGAGGTGAAACTGATGGTGTATAAAGATGAAATAAAAAATGAATGAAAAAATATGGAAACAAAAGACGTTTACTAAATGCAAAATTTTCAGCAACTTTTCACAAAGAAAGATTTCTTTTTCTTTTCAATTTTTCTAAGATTTTATGCAACAAAAATAAATAAATTTCGCTCAACTACGAGCTACTTATGCTCTAAATGAACTGAAAAAACTTATGAAACAAAAGACTTCTCCCTAGCTAATGATGCAGAAACACACTCTTCAAACAAAGAAGAAAATGAAAAGAGATTTATTTATTTATTTAAGTGCTAACAAAGCAACAAAGGTAAAATACCGACAAGCACAAAACCAAGAAAGACAAATTCTGTCTTAAAGCACAGATCGCAAAGAATCAGAGTAAAGGAACACACTGGAAACAAAGAAACAAAGACTCTTACGCTTGCCTAAAAACCAAAAAGAAAAATATTTTTTTTTTATATTTTCTGTTCAACTATCAACTGAGAAAAAGTAGGCTAAGGGTAAGATGACCTAACCTACTGACTGTTCAACTCTACTCAAACACCTGAGAGGAATAATTCTCATCAAAGGATGGGATGACTACCCCACCCTGAACAAAAAGTAGCCTGTCAAGCACGCTACTGTCACTAAAACAGCACGCGTGTGAACGCGTGCTGAGATGAAACAGGACGTGTGTACACGCGGGCTGACCTTGTACAGGTCGCGTGTATGTATAACTTCTAAGACAAAGATAAAAACAGGTAGTCCAGACCAGGAAGAGGCCTTTGGTATTGAAAACCAGGGTCTCTTAAAGGCTTGGATTCTTTTTCTAATAGAAAAGAAAAAATAATGCAAGGAATGACAAGATGAAAAAAAAATCAATCTAAGATAGGACCGTGAACCAGCAAGACTCAGATAGGATTCCAGAAAACCCCCTGAGAATGTATAATTCTGACAGCGAAGAGGTGGACTACCTCTAAATTTCTATGAACTCCTATACACTATTGTTATCCCTACAGCTAGCATTCACACGTGGGTTGTAAGAGGACAGGGCACGAGTACACGTGTGCAGGCCTTCTGCAGGCCACGTGTACCTCTGTGTGTCCCGACAACTACCGTCAAGCAACAGTTAGGGAAAACTAGTATAAAGAACTAGGCTCCCTGCTAGCTCAGACCTAACAGAAAACAAATAGGTAAAGAAAAACAGAAAATATAATATTTTAAACTAGTTCGATCCCCAGTATGGTCGCCAACTCTGTTGTTGGAAAAAATACCCTACGGACTAGCAAACTAGGGTCAGACTTGCATGCATATTTTGACCACAAAGAAATCACTTTTTAACCTACAACCCAAAACTTAAATCCCTTATTCACAATACATACATAGAAAAGGACTACTAACCTTGTTACCGGCGTTTGGTGTAGATCCTTCATTGCACTATGACCACTTGCTTGCACTGCTCCTTCCACAGATGACCTGCAATCAAGACATATAACAACTATGCATGCATGCTACTTTTCTACTAAAGGGTTAGAAATTAAGCACAAATTAACCAAACCATAGATAATTCATGCATTGGGATGGGAAAAGTATTCTTTTATTACTTGAAAAATGAATCAACTTACAATCAAAGTCAAGACCGACCATCGCTCCTTGATCCTGATCCTGGGCTCCTCTTCTTCTGTCCTCCAACTGCTTTGCGTTAAATCTCCTTTGGCATGAGGAAAGGCTAAAGGGTTGGGACAATGGATTATGTAAATGGGTAGAGTTTCTTCGCTATATTTTTTCCTCCTCCAAATGGTACCCCTACCCCTTCTTTTATAGGCTAGAAGGAGCTAGGGTTTTGAACGAACCCTCAACCATGCATGGTCGGGAGTTTCAGTTAACTGACCCATAGATTTTTGTTTCGTCTGTAACTTTCCCTTTTTCATGCTTTTTTAGGTGCACGCAGGCTGTAGTGAGCCAACCAGCGTGCACATGCGTGCAGTAATGGGTTAAGGCACATGGGCCTTGACACAAGAGGATTTCCAAAGAGTTTTTCAACAAATGTTTTGGCAATGAAGGGATAGGAGTTGGCCTGATGCCAGGTAAGAATGTGTGGTTCAATTTAGGGTTATAAAACATGGGCTCTTCATCTTCGACCATCCTGTTGAAGTCCCAAAAATGGTCAAACACGACCAACATTTCCACAAAACTTGGTCGAGGGCGAACATGCCCCCAACACTCACCTATGACTCGTCCCGAGTCACTCTAATTTGGGAAACATCGCTTTGAAGGGCTCAAGATTAGCTCAAGCTACCTCAACTTTCTCCTTCTCCAAAGGCTCCTGCTCAGAAAAATACTGAATGAATTGCTCGATGACAAGACCTTCCAAGCGTTGTTCCATTGTGGTGACCACTTGTTCCGATTGTGACCCTTTTCCCTTGATCTCTTCAAAGAGGGTGCAGGCTTCATCTTGCACCGGCTGGAGTCGCTATGCCACCTCCATCACTCTGCTCTAGATGGCAATGACCTACTGTTGAACTTTGCATTGCTCCTATGATCTCTTCATCTTCTCAACAGTTGTAAGCTTCTTCATTTTTGCTTGCATAGTCGATGCCTATTGCTTCACCTCCTAGATTTGTGCCTCCAATATCCTCAGCTTCGGGTCTTCTGCAAGGAACTCATAGGTCTACGTGCTTCGGTTACTAAGTTTCTTACATTCTGAAGCCAATTCCCTAATTCTCTCTATTGCGCTCTTGGAAGTTTCTTCCCTTTGATATTGCACTTCTTGCGGAGTGCTTGGCACTACTTGCAGTTCTAACTCTGTTACTCTTGATTGAAGTTTTTGAATGGTCTTAGAAAGATTTTCTACTTGGATCTCAACTGTCTCTTCTTCCATCTGGGCTAGGCCCGACACAGAGTGAAGTGCTCTAGTCACTGCCTCCTTGACCATAGCCTGCTCCGTGAGCAACTGGTCTTTTTCTCTCTAGATCTTCTCTCTGTCCTCCTTGAACTTCACTCTAATATCATCTTTCTCTTGCTGTGCAACCCGAAGTTGCTCTAGGGTTTCCTCCTTTGCTTTCTTCAAGGCCTCTGTGGCCTGTTCTTTTTCTTCCTAGACTCGACAAAGGTGAGCCCCTATAGCATCTGCTATCCTTCGCAGTTGGGTGGGCTCATCCCCCAATGTTTCACCTTTTGATGACGACGGCGCAGTAGACACTGCGGGGCTCGAATAGAGAGTTTGTTGTACCCCTTTCAGTTCTGCCTCGATTCTCTCATACATTGTCTCCTTCTTTCCTTCATTTCACTGGAAGATATCCTCTAAAGCATCTGCTACAACTGTGATGATGAGGTCAATATCATCCACTGTGAGCACATTCTTTGACTGAGGCTTATTGGCTCAGGATTTCTTCCGCACTGATGGTTTCTTCGAAGAAACCTTCCTTTTCTTTGACGTCTCGACCTCTGTAAGGGGGTCCTTTGGCGGTGTCACTTCACCCTTTTCCTACTTGTCTTCTTCCCCTTCCTCTTCTTGGTTTAATTTGTCACCTCCTCCTCCTCTAAGTGAGTTAGATGCAGTTTCCTCCAATGCGTTGTCTATGTTCTGTACTTCTTCCTTCTTCTTCTTCTTCTTAGCACTGCTCAGTCCATCCCACTCTGTCTGAGTGAGAAAAGGGATTCCAATGATGTCAGATTCAGAGAGCTCTGTCTGCTCGACTGGTACAAGGAATTCAACCGACCATTCCTTGGTTATCTCCTCCATGTATTCATCAGTCAATTTATAGTACGACTGCAACTTCTCCTTTATTTCATCCCTATGCGTAGTGATGTAAATGAAGTGGCGGTCTGGGTGAAACTTTGCTAGTGGCCTGTAAGTATGCAAGGTGTTCGGATTCATTCAGGGGAATGACTCAACGGTGTGTGTGAGCTATAGGTAGTAAGTGTGAAAGACCGCATTTGATTTCCACTGCTTCGCCATATCTCTCGTATACCACAAGGTGGTGAACCTTGCGACCAATGGCTCTGATGGCTCAACTTCAGGTAATGTCGCTCCCTCTGACATATTCCAAGTGACAAAGGCAATGAGAACCAATAACCAACTAAAGTGGAACTCATAGCCTTGGTCATGCACTTTGCGATAGTCCTTCTCCAACTCGTTGACGAGGTAGCTCACCTAGTTAATATGCATCCCTTCAACGCACTTCTCTGCGAGGTCGATGACGAACCCCATGACTTGAATAGGACGATTCTTCCTGACAATCTTGCCCACTATCAACTGACAAGATAGGCACACTACACCATCTTGGATGGAGGCTACTTTGTATCCTCGCTTCCCCTTCTCCACATCATTGTAGGTTTCCTTTATACGTTGTGCAAGGGAGTGATCTTCAACCTTCCCTAGATAGAATTGTTGAGGTTCGAGTCCCTGCATGCTCAATCCAGTGATCAGGTGGATCAACATCGGATCCACAGTCATGCGCATGTCTAACCAGAGATAACCTCCATGGTAGCACATCAGGATGATTTTAATGCACATGTTAACCTCCTGATGTCTGCCAAAGTGGGGTATCTTCATCACATTAAGGATAATGGACTTTGCAATCTCCTTAATCCATGGTTGGGGGACTATCTTGGACTTCTTCCCAGTTTTCTTGGTTAGGTATCGATGCGGTGTGAGAAGTGCATAATTATTCATGTCTCCCATGTTAAATTCACTTATATTGAGATATGGGATCAGTCATAGATGTGGTCCAACTGCTTGTATCCCCTTCGGGAGGTACACAGTGATGAGCATGTACTCGAAGTCACGCAGAATGCTGTCATGACTAATTGCGCTAGCCAGAGGTGGGATGTAGTCAGGAAAGACCGACGGGATCAACTTCCCATTCTCCAGGTCGTCGTGGTTCTTGCTTCTTTTCTCAGTCGCTGCTCGACTAGATCGATGTGCAGTCGAAGGAGATGCTTGTACTCCTTTGGTCGATGAGGCCTGTAATCCTGCAGAAGCCATAAGATCGATCAATATTTCTTCTACATATTTCTCTACTATGCTAAGGTTGCTCGACATGCACGCTCGTAATCAAATATCTCGGGTAGGCAAACAGATACTCAAGCTAAGAAAAATGGGTGGCAAGGTCTCAAAAGCACAGCGTGATAGCAATCAGTTCTTTTTTAGCTTGAATATCGTAGTTTTCAAAAGTTTCCCTAGTGAGTCATTCAATGGATTAAATAAGCAATGTCGCAACAGATTCCTTCAACGGGTCGAAATACCTTAATCAATATGATTCCATCCATTGTGGCGTGGTCCCAATGGTCCAATGGAGATCTTTCCGTCAATAACTGTGTTTCTAGACGTTCTGGAGCGTCGTTCTAATGGTTGGGATGCCTCCAACTGTCATATTGGTTCACCTTGGTGAAGTGCCAGTGTGCGTTGTTCTTCTATTCCAGCGAGGTTCAAGTTCTGTAAGCCTTCCTTCTGCGAAGTCCTCTCTGGAATTTCCTGCAATGTTTCTAACTTTTCATTCTTCTTACTGAGCTTTCTGGCCTTCTTTCCTGTGATCTAAGTCTCTGGGTTCCTCTTTCCATTCTTATTCTCATTTTCTCTTAGCATAGTAACTTTGCACTACTGGGGATACTTTATAGGGTTCGAGGGTAATGCTTCTTCTCTTACTACTTATGGGGTAGGTGGTCTTCTCTCCTGCATGGATAGGTTCTTTAATCCTACTTGCATTCTTTCAACCTCGACAACTAATTCTCTGGCCCTCAGTTGCTTTGACTTGTTCTCTTGTATTAGTCACTCTATTTTCTTGGCTATGAAGTCCCTTAGTTCTTTCTTTGTTTTTTTTGTAGCTTCCTCTTCTTCTTTCCTTCAGATCCGATCTTTCTCAATCCGAGGCTTTCGTAACATAAGTGAAAATGGAGTGTTATTCTCAAAAAACTTAATGACCTCAAATTATTCTTCATTCGATGCTCCATGGGATATCATAGGTACATGAGTAAGTCATCCACATAGAGTTATCATATTTACTTTAAACAAGCCTATCCCTCCTAATGAAAGAATCATAGCAGGATTTCCCAAAATTTCCCAAGTGCTTTCTGGCATGATATTCACATGTGTTTCTTCATCCAATACACAATCTATGTCGAAGTCTCCTATTCTTGTTTCTATGCACTCCTTCTCTTTTAATATATCTAGTAAACTGATGTCTCTATGATCATTCAGTGTTTCTTTCATCTGTAATAATATAGTCTCTGATTCTTTCTGGTTCTCTAAGACAACCTTAGTCTCTTGACCTTCTTCATAGTTTTCTTGTTTCATGTTCATCTTTTCAACCTTAGTAATCATTCTAGGGAAATCCAAAACCTCATGGTCAACAACTTTACAAAAAAGACAAATAGGACCTATATCAGGGCATTCCTTAGCAACATGTCTCGGTCTTCTGCAACTATAACAAAGTGTTAATCCTCTCTTTCTCTTAAACAATCCCCAACCTTTCATGTACTGCGCACTGGGATCACAGTGATGGATTTGCAATTTGCAAAAATTCTTTCTAGGTTCTTGCATCCACCTGTTAATCCAAAAAAATTTTCTATTCATAGGAATAACATATCTTTCACTAACTCTATCAAATTTATTCAGATCCAATCTTATTTCTTCTAGTTGTGCCCTAGTTTTCAATCTAGGACAAAATCTATCAAACATACCTAAATTCATACTTTTGAAGAAAAAAATTTCACTTATCTTACCTTTATCAGAGCACAAAGCTTTAAGATCTTACCTATTTTATTCAGATCACACTCCTCTTCTTATCACAGAGATTCACAATTCAGGTAGAATATTTCACACTACAAAAACAGATCTATGCACAGAGCTTTCTCTTTTCTTCAATTCCCAGCAATCACATATTCAGGTCCCGACAACGAAACCATTTGTTGGCATAGGGGAAGACCCAGGGTTCAACGCTTCAACAACGCACCAAAAAAACCCTAACTACCAGCCCTTTCGGAAACCCCTGCAAAGAATATGAAGTCTCACTCGAAGTAGAGGCAAGGGGGGTTGCAGGACTCAAGTGTCTACAACCTAGCTAGGACACAGATCTGTGATCATAATTCTTAATAGATCACTTAGACAATAACATTCATTAGTCTTTAACCCTTATTCACATCGCAGGTTAAACCCTTATTACAGGACAACGCAGTATTAACCAAGATCTAAGAACATCTAATCATTCAACACATAGCATAAGAGTAGATCTATCATTCATTCACATATAAAGCATTGAGCATCAACTGGATCTACCTATCATGCATTAAGATCATTACACTAAGAAATTATATACATAAACAATATGAACAAAAAAGCACATCGACACAGGATATATGTGGTTCACCCTAGTGTGGGGCTACATCCACCAACTCTTATTCTCTTCTTTATTAGTCTCTTCAATCTGCTTACAGGCACTAAGCCACAAATCCGACTCTGCATAGGACAAAAGATCTGCGTGCACCTCGCCAGGTCCTCCTTCCGCGAGTTAGATCACAACACAAGCCTTACACAATTTGTGCACAAAGCACTTACAATCACTTGCACGTCTTAACATACTCTAGTCATGCACTAAGCCAATGACCTTTATAATCACATAGATCAAACTCTTAGCACTTAGCACTGCATACTTACATCGCCTAGATACTTATTTATACATTAAAAAAAGGGGCCTAAACATGGGTGAATCCATGGGCCGACATCTCATACCCGTTACATAAACCCTGAAAACCCAAAAATCCCACAAAAGGGGCGAGATCTCATGATCTCCACTTCACCTGGGCTCTCTGTCTTCGACTAGCTTGTCGAAGTCCCAAAAATGGTCAAACACGACCAACGTTTCCACAAAACTTGGTCGAGGGCCAACAAATACTATGTGATTTCCTAGTTGAATTCCTTAGGGAATGGTGGTGATGTCTTCCAACACTTCTTTCTCTTCTCCTCTCATTATGAGACATGTGACTCCTTGATTTGGTTGACTCGGTCTCCTTATCCATCTTCTTCTTTATTATGTCTAGGCTCTGCATCTACTTGAGGTTGAAACCTTCTTGTTTCTCCTTGTATTTCATAAGCCTCTCATTATTATTTATATAGCTTTGGACATATTTTTGTAGACTCTTTATGGTCTTTACCCATCTCATGCTTTCTTCCCTTCCTTCTCGATGTCCATTCGAATTTGTTATTTCATTACCCATACTAACATACATCCCTTTGATCTCATCTTCATGATTGTAAGCCCTCTGTGCATATTCAATGTCTCCCATTCTTTTGAAATATGTATTGATACTATTTTGATCTAATTGTTGTTAACTCTACAAAATGTGCAGGAAAGAAGATTTGTTAGAATAAATAATTATGAAAACTATAAAGACTAGGCACATTTATGCTCTATGAGAGTATCAAATCCTTGCTTCTGATTCCTTGTGAATTTAACAGTCTAATTTAATTTTATGGGTAAAAATTTGGAATCCTTTTTCCAAGACCTTTCCAATGAGTGCTTCCTTATTGAATTCAGAGTTATGAGAAAAAAGTTATGGTCATTGAAAATTTCCCATTAATTCCTCCTTTCACCCCTCAGCCAAGTGCAATTTTGAAATGTGTTTATGCATATTTGTACCTACTCTTTTGGAATTTTGGAAGGATCCCAATTGGGTTACTTTATCAACATAATTTGGACAATATGCCCAATTTTCACCTCTATCTGGGTTCCGGGCTACTAAAAACAACTTGTTGAAGTTTCATACTAATTAATATTTTTGGCCATGAATGCTACAGGTACCTTATATGCCCTCTTATACATTTTTATGCATCCAGAATTTTAATTTATCTCCATTGTTGTCTTCTATGGATCAATAGGTTTTTGTAGACTACTCTTTTTCCCCAATCTGATTCTGTAGAAAGAAGTTATGGCCCTCATAAGTTAATTGGGTCTTAAAATTTACTCTCCATTGTTTGTCCTATAAATCCCTTATACTAACTTTGTTTGATGAATGGTTTACACCATTAGAAACATCTCTTGGAGATATATTATTTAATATGCAAAAACTTTGTATCCTAGAAGGAAATATAATTTCAAATTTGACTTCTCAAAAAGGTCATTAAGGCCTCCGAAAATGGTCTGCAAGTTAAACACCTCGAAAATCACTGAAATGTTCTGGTAATTTTCATTTTTTATTTTTATAATTTCTGCAAAATTTAGTTCGCTTGTGATAACTTGGATGCTTACATGGAATCCTGAGTCCACCTATCACTTTGGAGTGGTTCCCTTTCAACCTCCGACCACCATGTATTTTCCCTGTCGGCCCTTACCTCCTTCCTGTATAGGCGCACATACTAATATTTTTTTTTATCTTTTGTGGGCCCTAGAACCCATGGAACCCATTCATTGGGTCGTGGGAATGGGAGGGATCCATCCTCACCCATTCACTATGGACACAAGAATTTATGTGTCCTTTTGATCGAATG
Source organism: Picea engelmannii (assembly GCA_009831015.1). Classification (NCBI taxonomy): domain Eukaryota; kingdom Viridiplantae; phylum Streptophyta; class Pinopsida; order Pinales; family Pinaceae; genus Picea; species Picea engelmannii. The sequence continues at coordinate 18,710 of ML776815.1, forward strand.
GTTGAGAATCGAAGGGCACCAATGATGATCGATGGTCCACGTAGCATTGCGCCCCCCTGCCCTACCTAACGTTAACAAAGTGGCGAGGGATTGCAAAACCTAACCAAGTTTTTGGCCGAGGTGACATGTCACAGATATTTTCATTGTGTCCCCCCTTTCTTGGGTTATTCTAAACCCACTTTACCACCCCCACCCCCCGCAATTTAGTTTTGTGGGTCTAGGCTCTGAGTTCCACCATGTAGGAGGGCACCCACCACCGTGGCGTTAGGTCACCCACCACCTATGCCACCATGCCACCATGTACCTACCACCATGACAATACACATCATCTGTCTTCCATTTCAGATGACACATGGTCCCCACATCATGCTGATGTTAGCGTACGAAAAAAATACTGAAGTTTTTCCAATTTTGCCTATTTCGAAATTTCCCCAATTTGTCCAAAAATGCCCAAATTACATAATTTTGATTTTTTTTTTTCAAGCCTCCATGGAAACTATGCACCTAAATTTGTGTGACCAATTGTGATCCCATGAATAACAATTTATCCCTTGCACACGAATTTTGACCTCCACTTTGAATTCACTATAATTTAACTGCAAGATTTGGGGATTTTGCCCAGAAATGTCCAATTCCTCCCAAATTCCCTATGGGTTCTCTGTAAATTTCTAATTCCGGCCATCTACAGGTCCTATTTTTCCCAATTAAAGATTTAAATAGGATATTTTAAACTTTTGGGATCAATTTTTCCCAATTTTTCGTGAAATTACTTCAATTTCACAACAATAATACTATCAAACGATTTGCAGACTTATTTCTGGAATTCCATTAACAATTTGTCTGTGTAATCTGTAAATATTAATTTTGTGCTCTGTTAATTGGCCCCTCCAAGCTCAATGTTGAAAATCGGTCTCTGATACCACATTGTATCATCCCCAGACCCCTTATGGGCAATGCCACACGAAAATTATGAATTTTGATACCATTTTATTAACTAATAGTGCTCTACAAAAGCACATATTAATGAAAAATAAAAACGAGTATATAGACACAAAATGTACATAAAACCTGCATGAGAATAAATGCATAAATATTAACACAACACATAAATTAACAAACAATAGACTCTTATCTTTGGTAAAAATAACATCAACTGCATGCATACCTTCCACATTCCTTTCAACCTTAGACCCCACCTAGGAAAAGGAAATCCTAGCCAAGATAAGGTCTCTCAAAAAACATAAAAACTCAGACTCAGGTGCCAACTCAAACTAACATCCTAGAGTCCCTCATTCCCCACATGTCTTCCCCACCCTACGAAGTGTGCCCCTTCTTTGCTCAACAATCCTTTGGCTGCCCACTTCCCTTCCAGGGCTTCAACAACAGGCCGAACAAGAAGTCTCAGAGCCCTTTAGCTGCAGCTTGGCACCTTGGAAAATGAATTCCCAACAATTCTCTCACTTGAAGAGAAATATCATGGGCCCTAAAACCTTCTTCTTCAATTTCCTATGAGCCTAATAACCCACCTCTTCAATGTCCTACGAGCTTGAAAACTCGCCTCTTCAATCTAGTTCCAAAGCTTCCCATGGTACAAGTACAAGTACAGGTAATGGTAGAATTAAAGTACAGTTGGTAGGAGAGGGTGATAGTAAGAATCATGATGGAATCCTATCCAAATTGTAATATCTCCCGATAGTGCCCTAGTTGTATTATGAATTTTAATCATGTTTTGTAGGATTTTGAGCCGAGTATTGATAAGTTGGTGGTCTTATGTGTTTATTAGGCCGGAGAGCCTAAGTATTAAGGCGAGGAGCCTAATTTTTTATATGTAATTATGCAGATCATTAATATAATATATAAACATTGTTGCATGCCGACTGACCACAAAGAAAGAGTGATGGGGGACTATGCTTCCATGGAATGGGTAAGGGAGAGGGGGCTGAAAGGTTGGAAGAGGGGATAAGCTTGAGGGCTTAAGTCCTTGAATAATAAATTTTTATTATTCCAAATCTGTGTGACAACATGTTTTTATCCTAAGTCCTGGGAGAGGCAACGCATGCAGCTCCAATGTGTGAAAAAGGGAACACATACTTGATGGAGTGCATGCATCTTTATGGGTGACATGTGTTGGCCCAGGAACATGCAATTTAACCCAAGAATTGAGCCGTGATGGGGGTTCATTCTGCAATTTTCCCGATTCGTTGTCTGAACAGTGTTACCTCTGCGTCTGATCTTTGTATGCATACCTCACGCAACTCTGAAACTCGAAACCATAAGGTCAACCTATGATGTTTTCCCTAAGAAGCCGACACATCCTCAGTCTGAACCATGTTACCTCTGCGTCTAATCACTTCATACCTCACACAACTCTAAAACTCAAAACCATGAGACCTTTTTGAACGACTTGTGTATTCCCATGAATTTCATCTGGTCTTTGCATTTAGCCTCCATCATCGACCTCTGCATAATTTTATTGTCACGCATTCTGAAGTCGGTAATCCATGGACTGAGTCATGTCTCTTGTGTGTCCTGTGAACCCAATGTATCCACACTGCAATCCGAGTTCATGTTTAACCATTTGGGTTGTTGTCTTCTGTGAAACCTGAGCAAACTGTAATTGTCTATGATGTGTGTGTTATAACTGTGGGTTGGTGTGGACACGCAGTCCCTTGGTTTAGTGTGATTGGTTACTGTCATCTGTTCCTTTTTGAGCCATACTGTTTTCCTCCTTGTAATGGAACGAAGCTGAAGAAGAAGGTTGCCGGGCCTATGTGAAACACTCTCTCCAGGTGAGAGAGGTGGTTGCGGTTGAAGAAGCAGGTTTTCAGGCCTGTGAGTGACTCTCTCCAGGTGAGAGAGTGCGCAGAGGAAGTGAGAACTCTTGGAAGGGGTCCTGTAGCTGCCACAAAGCTCAGAGAATTATGGTTCGACCTATTTCTGAATCCCAAGGCAAGGGAGGTTTAGCAGTCGAAGGATTGTTCGGGTGACAGTGAAGGTGTATACTCCTAGGGTGGGACAGGCATGTGGGGAATGAGATTCTGTGAGCAGTGGGCATAAGTGGCTCGTGGGAGAGAATCCATCCTCATAAACTGTGTGTCTTCCTATTGACCTTGCCTAGCCTAGGATTCCTTTGCTTGGTGGAGCTTAGTCCCATCTCGGGGGTGACCTACTGCTGAGAGTGATGAGCAGCGCGGCCTAAGGCTAGGAGGTTCATGGAAGGTTTGCACACAGTTGGTGGTGTTATGCTAGTTTAAAATATAAGTATCAATTCAATACTTAATTTATATGTGATGCATGTTTGTGTCTCGAAATGTATCATGTATTCTGTTGCAAGTTTGAATTGCTGTTAATTCCATTATTTCTGTAAATTAGGAGTAATCCTGTGATTACTCTGTATTGTTGATTAAATTTCAATAAATCTGTTAATTTGATTTAATATGCATGTTATATATATATATATATGTGAATATTTCGCGTAGTAGCATTGCCCGACAATGGGGTTGATGGCCGGGGACGTTACAATATGGTATCATAGCCCATGGTTTCAATGATGAGCCTGGATGGGCCGGATAAGTAGTCTTTGGACCCAAGGTTTCAAGTGGAAATGGTGTTTGGATGGAACCAATTTCAATCCTTAGAATTTTTCTGAGTGCCAAGGGGTTACTTGGCCATGTTACGAAGCTCAGGAGGAGTAGTGGTAGAATAAAACCACATCCGGCATGGTATTTGACCACAAAGAGAGAGCGCTCAACACTTGGGGTGTTGGAGTCATAGATTTGTTCAGAAGGAGAGGAAAAACCTTTACATCTGTTAGATCTAGAGAAGGTGAAGGAAGGTTATCCTGGAAGCCTTTCGGAGTTCAACAATCAGGAGAAGTGGAATGCGCCGAGGCACAAACTTCCAAAGGATATCTACACTATAGATCGTAGGAAAAGAGCCTAACTGTTAGAGTTGTGTCTAGGAAGGCAAAGGAACATCACTTCAGAGGATTTTAAGTGTTGAGTGTGACAAATTCCCTAAGTCTCGAAGTAGATCGCAACCGTTCGTTGTAAAGGAAACGCATCAAGAGATCGAGTACTTCGGGAGGAGGCAAGCGCTGTGAGTTTGAAACTCCCAAATCCCAAAGTGTCAAAGTCACTCATAGTCATTGATCATGAAGGAGGACACGCGTCGGTAGATCGTGAAATCTGGGGGAAAGCACTCCGGGAAAAAGAGAGCATAGAGGAGTTGAAACCACCGAAGCCCGAAGAGCTAAAGTGGTGAATCATGATGACACACCTGGAGGTGACGTGGACACATGGGATGCGTGCCACGTGTTAGTAGGTTTGGAACCCATGGAAGAGTGAAATGGAATTTGGAACGTGATGAGTGTCACCCATCTGAATGGGCCACGTATCTGTTGCTAGTATTCTTCCATGTGGCATCCTGTGTGAACATGGTGAGTGGGACCTGAGTTTATGTAATGAAGTAAAGGGTTGAAGGACCCATAGTGGCGTTGATCATGATAAATCAATATCAACGGCCAGAAATCATTGCGGGGACCCAAGTTGCACAGAAGATAATTATCCAAGGTGGTCCGACAATCCAAACCACGGTTTCACCAAGGGGTTACGTATCAGCATCAGAAGAATTGCGGGATGAAAGGCAGGTTACTCCAAATCACCGTTGCATGCCCCCGCAATTTTGAAAAGCGTAAGTGATGTGACATAATGACGTCAACAAAGTGTCATGGAAATGTTCGGAGATTAATGGTTTAGGGTGTGCGGATGTGAAATCTTTCGAAGTCCCGAAGTCCCAGAACTTAGACGCCTAAGGTTCCATAGTGAGTGTCAGTCGTTGGATGTTGGGTAGACGTGGACCATTGATCCACCCCATTGCAGGAGTTTGGTAACTCGGAACTATGAGTGACTGTTGTGTTATGCTTGGAATTTTTTTGAAGGCTGAAGGCTCGAGTACACGCTTATTGATCTAGCGCTTGGTCACGACCCATGGTCACTTTGGTTGGGGACTGAGAGAAAGGGGCTAGTGCCTAAAAAATTAGCAGAGTAGAGCTCCGAAAGAAGAAATCTGCGGGGATTCTTGATTGAACGAGAATGGCAGAGAATGAAAATTGAATGTTTTCTTGAATCAGATTTGTTTATGAATGTTGTGGGATTTCTTAGGGAATGATGACCTTAAAAATTATGGTTGTCTGCACATTGTTTTGCAGAAGTTTAACGAGTGCCAGAACCGAATAGAGTTTCCACTGAGTGTAAAATAAATGGAAGAGACACATAATGCTTCCAGTTGCTAAAGGGATGGATGTTCATTTGGGAGTTGAAGGGTCAAACTCCAATGGGCATAGAGAAGAGATAGATAAGGAAGGGAATATGATGAAAATCATTGAAATATTGCAGAAAGATGCCCAGACTCACTTAACAGATAGAAGAAATCTCATGAAAGATAAGGAACAATAGGGAGAATTCAACTTAAAGTTGATGAAGAGTCTGGAGAGAATAGAAAATAAGTTGGACAAGGAGAGAGACTCGAGAAATATAGGGAGTCACCAGACTTCCGAGGGAAGAAAACCAAGGAGTGTTGGTAGACACCATCATCACTCCCAAGGTCGCCCCAAGAGGAGGGCACACAGTAGTTCAAGCCCATCTCCTTCCATAAATCACAGGAGATCTGAAGTGGATGAACTAAAGGGAAAAATGAACAATATTAAGCCTCCTATGTTTTATGGAGAACACAATAAGGAGGAAGATGCCAAAACATGGTTGCTTGGCATGAGGAAATATTTCCAACTGCAGAATTATTCCTCTCATGCAGAAGCAAGAATTGCAATGTATCAACTGAAAGGAAAAGCATCCATGTGGTGGGATCAACTTGTGCAGGTGCGGCACATTAGAGAGAAAGATATCACAGGAGAGAATTCAAGAGGTATTTCGAGAAGAAATACTTAACTAAAAGATACTATGATAGAAATATGAAAGAGTTCTTTGAACTCAAGCTGGGTAGCATGACCATTGATGAATACAAACGAAGGTTTTTGGAATTATTGAAGTATGTTTCGTTCATCAAGGATGAGACTATCAAGATTCAAAGGTATCTGAGTGGACTGGCACCTTCCATTGGGAAAAAGATTCAGTATGATGACCCTAAGACCATGGAACAAATGATAAGAAGAGAGAAATGCTTATATGAGTAGCAAAGAGAGAAGATTACTTTCTGGAAGGCTTGGGAAGACAAGAAGAAATTCAAGATGGATCAGAGGAAGAAGGGAACTAAGCCACCCTTTTTCAGAAATAATCCTCAGAGACAACTATATTTTAGAGAGCCCAGGAAGGCTGAAGTGGGTGGGCAAATGCTAAGACCGCCACCTATGGAATGTTGGGGTTGTAAAGGGAACCATAGGTATAGATATTTTCCCCACCGAAATGATAAAGTGAGAGTTGTCAACAATGTACAATAGGCTGAAACAGTGGGGGAAATGGGCAGTAAAATGCCAAGGATCTACGCAGCCCTGGACAACAAGAAATTTGAATATCAGTCGCACATGATTGAAGTGGAAGGTATGATTAACAACCAACCATTCACTATTTTAATTGATTCAGGTGCTAGCCATAGTTATATAGATCCTAGAGTGGTGGAAAGTTTGAAATTTTTTAGAAGAAAACATGAAAATTCTTGGTTAGTGTAGCTGGCTACATGAACCAAGAAAAAATTCACTGAGTTGGTTAAGTCCTGTCCTGTGGAGATGAATGGACTGAGCATAAAGGATGAATTGAATGTTCTTCCTTTAGGTTCTTATGAATGTCTAATTGGGATGGATTAGTTGGACCAGCACCATGCCATCCTAGACTTTCGTAACAAGGCATTCACTTGCCTAGATAAAGAGGGGAATCAAAGAACAGTCCAAGGAATTCACAGAGTTGTTGCTATCAGAGAAATCTCAACAATGCAACTGAAGAAGTGCTACAAGAAAGGTTATCAATTATTTGCAGTCCATGTGGAGGAAACACCTAAGGATAAGGTGCCAAGTATTGGATATCATGTGGTACTAAAGGATTTGAAGATGTATTTCAAGAGGTAACTAGACTACCCCCGAAGAGAGATATTGACTTCTCTGTAAACTTGATGCCTGGAGCAGCTCCAATGTCGAAAGATCCTTATAGAATGAGTAAGCCAGAGCTGAAAGAGCTGCAATTGCAGCTTGAAGAGCTTCTGAAGAAGGGGTATATATGCCCAAGTGTGTCACCTTGGGGTGCCCTGGTCCAGTTCATGAAGAAGAAATATGGGACACTGAGATTGTGTATTGATTTCAGACATTTGAACAAAGTAACTCTAAAGAACAAATATCCTCTGCCAAGGATTTATGACCTCTTCGATCAGTTGAAGGATGAGAAGATATTTTCAAAGATAGACCTCAGGTTGGGATATCACCAGGTAAGGATAAAGGATGAAGACATCAGCAATACCACCTTTAGAACAAGGTATGGTCATTACGAGTTCACAGTGGTGCCATTTGGGCTGTCGAACACACCCATTGTTTTTATGTGCCTGATGAATGGTGTATTCAGGGACTATTTGGACAAGTTTTTCATAGTCTTCCTGGATGAAATTCTGGTGTATTCCAAGTCAGAGGAAGAGCATGAACAACATTTGAGGATGGTGTTGCAAGTGCTAAGAGAGCACCAACTGTATTCCAAGTTGAGAAAATGCTCATTTTGTCAAAAGAAGATCCATTACTTGGGGCATATTATTTCGAAGGATGGGATAGTTGTAGATCCTGAGAATATTGATGCCATCAGAGAATGGTCAATACCAAAGAACATGGCAGAAGCTAGATCCTTTATAGGTCTAGTTGGTTATTATAGAAGGTTTATCACAGCGTTCTCGAGGATACATCACCCTATCACTTCCTTGCAAAGGAAGGAGAAGTTTCAATGGACAAAGGATTGTGAGAGAAGCTTCCAGTAATTGAAGCAACTATTAACCAGTGCTCCAATCCTGAGGATTTCATATCTGAATGAATACTTTGTAGTGTGTACAGATGCATGAAAAGAAATACTGGGAGGAGTCCTCAGTCAGAATGGATTCGTAATTTGTTATGAATCCATAAATTTGAAAGAGCACAAAAGGAACTATGCAACTCATGATTTGGAGTTGGCAGCCATAGTACACACTCTAAAGAAATGAAGGCATTACCTCATGGGAAAGAGGTTCAAACTGAGAACATACCACATTGGTCTGAATTATTTGTTTGATTAGCCAACCTTGAATGTTAGGAAGAGTAGGTGGTTGGAGTTTCTATGTGAGCATGACTTTGATATCAAGAATATAAATGGAAAGGAAAACAAAGTGGTTGATGCACTCAGCAGGACAGTGCATGAATTACATTCTACAACCATTATCATGTACTGAACTGGTATTAAAAGAATAATTTTGGAGGCTGCAAATACAGATTTGCAGTATAGGGATTTGGTAGAAAAGTTAAAGCAAGGTAAGATGCCACAGAAAGTGGAAAATTATAAATTGGAAACTGACAGAACACTTTTGTACAAGAAACAAATGTATGTACCTAATGTCCAGGACTTTAAACTTATGGTTTTGAATGAAATGCATAATGTGCCTTATGCAGGGCACCCTAGATATCATAAAATTGTGGCAGCAGTCAAGAGCCATTACTTTTGGCTAGGTATGAAGAGAGAGATTTTTGAATACATCGCCAAATGTATGGAGTGCCAGAAGGTTAGATATGAGCATAGGAACCCAGCATGGTTGCTACAACCTTTACCCATTCCTAAGTGGAAGTGGGAAGTGGTGACAATGGATTTCATCATGGGATTCCCCAGAACAGGCAAGCAACATGATTCAATCATGGTGGTAGTGGACAAGCTTATGAAATTTTCAAACTTCATTATGTTAAAGACTACTCACAAGGCAGTGGATGTTTTCGACATCTTTATGAGGGAAGTGGCATGATTGCACGAAATTTCCAAGACAATTGTGTCTGACAGAGACCCAAAATTTACCTCAAATTTCTGGAAAGGGTTATTCAAATGATTTGGAACGAATCTGAACTTTAGCACAACCTATCATCCTGAGTCTGATGGGAAGACAATTGTTGATTAAGGTTGGTTGTCATTGATGTCAACCCTTGAAGAAATCCCCGTAGCACAAAGGTTTGGGTAATGGACCCAATATTATTTTATGTAAATATGACTCATTATTGTTTTGTCATGGTTGATAAGAAGTAAATATGGATGAACTCCAAAGTGGTCCCCTTATGGTGAAAGCCCTCACGGGAAGACGCTTTGTGGAGTAATAGAACCCATGTTTAATTGTGGAATAATGAGATAAAGGAAAGTGAATTTGTCAGGGAAAATATCCTAGATGGATAGTGCTTGTCATGTCATTTATGGTGGTATGTGGAACGTCACATAATTCCTCATGGTTAGAGAGTTATGGCCATGAGAAGTTGGAGACCCCAGGTTTGGGTAATGGACACAAGTTTGTTTGATAGGTAACAATATGAGTTAACATATATTTTCAGATAATACTATTCTATATGGATAGGACATGTCATGCCATTTCTAGTGGTATGTAGAATGTCACATAACTCCTCATGGTTTGAGAGTTATGGCCTTACGAAGTTGGAGGACCCTCATATGTCATCTAGAAGCCCCAAAAGGTCAAAGTAATCAAAGTGGTTTAAGAGAT
>ML776815.1:39424-62979 GCA_009831015.1 Picea engelmannii
ATAATAAATTTAATGGAGAAATTAGAAGTGGACCCAACCCTAAAATAAGGAAAGTGGGCCAAGTGACCTAGAAAATGTTTTTAAGGAAGCTACTTGGAGAGTATAAATAAGAGGCAAGGCTCTCTCATTTGAATTACACTTGAGAATATTAAATATCTACAGTTTTCTGAGGTAACCAAAGAATATCTAATCCAAAATTCTGAGGAAAGTGAAGAAAAGAAGGCTGAAATGCAAGGAAGGATAAATTCTTTTAATGGTGCTTTCTAAGGTATGTTATTTACAGGTCATCTCACCATTTTCGCTATAACTGTGTTTCTATAATGATTCAGATCCTAAGATTGCTATGCAAGTGAGAAAAAATATCCAAGTATATGTGGTTAAAAATTCATATTATGGGTCGTTGTATTTTTGGAGTTACTCTTCATGGCAAATAGGGTTTGTGGCCAATCCTGAAACTAGTCAAAATCAGGTGTTTAGGGTAAAAACGTCATAACTTCTTCATAACAGATCCAAATTCAATGAGACAAAATGTTTTGGTTAGGGAATAGTCGATAGTATTAGGTGTAATAGTTTCAGATCCATTCATCAAAAATTGTGTGCGGGGAACTCTCTACAAGGTCGCACTCTAGAATAAGCTAGAATTTAGCAAGGTATGCCATTTTTTCTATAACTCCTTTTCTTAGAGGTTCCAAGTAGTAAAAATTGGAGGAATTGTATAAGAAACACTGAAGAACATTGTGTATCATTTTCAGATCTTTATACATTATAATTTCAAAGTTATGATTACTTCAAGTTAGGGTTGTTGACTAATCCAAAACTAGGCATGTGAGACTAAAGAAAAGTTTGATGAAAATGATAGTATCCTATTTTTAAAGTTAAGGAAGGTTTGCAGAAATGTGATCTTATACACCAGGTCTATTACAGAGCTACAAATCAGATTTGGATGATGAAATTGATGAGGGATTTTGGTTGTGGTACATGTTGAGTACATGGTTGAGACAAGTAGTTGATGAGTTGGCGCACATACATGAGGTGTATAGTTGATGATGTTGGTACATATTGATGAGTCATAGTTGATGAGTAGTTGACACATGATTGGCACATACTTCATACATGGTTGGATGCACTTATTTATGGTACAGGTTGATTACGGGTTGGTGCATGGTTGATGCACTTGTTTATGGTACAGTTTGATTACAGGTTGAGGTATAGGTTGATGCATGGTTGATGCATGGTTCAGATTTATTGGTACATGTTTACAGTGGTATATCTCACAGTGATAGTGTGACAGTGGTTCCATCATTCTAATTCTACTTCAGGGTAGCAGGACGGGGCAAGGACAGGGGGTTGTAGCCACCTTCCGGTTGTAGCCAGAGAACATTGGGGGTTGTAGCCTCCTTCTGGTTGTAGCAAGAGAATTGGGGAGTTGGAGTTTCCCTTGGGTTGTATCCTGAGAAACTAGGGGGTTGGAACCTCCTTCCAGTTGCAGTTGGAAAACAAAGGAATTTGGTGCTTCCAATGAATGTAATTCTTCAATACATATAAGAAAAAGAATTATGTGGTTTTCTCCCGATTTGGGTTTCCACGTAAAACACTGGTGTACTGTGTATGTGTGTGATTGTTTATTTCTTACTGCTCGTTATTGGATAATAATTCTACACTGATATAAAATTTGAAGAAAAATGATTATAATTACGCTATTACTGATTCACCCCCCCTCTCAGTAATCCAACACCTATCATCTTGAGTCTCATGGGAAGACAGAGTGGGTGAACCGAGTGATAGAATACATACTAAGGATGTATTTGATGGACAAACCATCAAAATGGGAAAACTACCTACAATTGGTAGAATTCGCCTATAATAATGGGTATCAAGCATCATTGAACATGAGCCCATTTGAAACACTTTATGGTAGAAAGTGAAATAGTCTAGTAAGTTGGGATAATCCATCTGATAGAGCAGTGGCTGGGCTAGATTTGCTCAAGGAAATGGAAGAATAAATGCTAAAAATTATGCAGAATTTAAAGGTTGCCCAAGACAGGAAAAAAAGTTATGCTGATAAAAACATAACACACAGAGAGTTTAAAGTGGGCGATCATGTTTTCTTGAAAGTGAAAGCCAACAGAAGTTCCCTAAAGCTGGGAAACTGTTCGAAGTTGGCAGCCAGATGTTGTGGGCCATTTGAAATCCTAGAGAGGATTGGGCCAGTTGCATATATGTTTTCATTACCTGCATCCATGACTGTACATAATGTGTTTCATGTTTCATTTCTTAAGAAATATATTCCTGATGCTAATCATGTAATCGATTGGAATGTGATTCAACTGGAGCAAGAAGGTATCCTGCAAGTGCATCCTGTGCACATATTGGATCAGAAAAGAAGACAGCTCCAGAATCAAGCCATAGGGATTGTAAAGGTCCAGTGGACCTGGTATGGTCCTGAGGACGCGACATGGGAGCATGAGGATGCTATGCGGGAAGAATACCTAAATATTTTTGAATATTTTGAAATTCTTGTTGATGCTATGTAAAGAGTTTCATTGAGGACAACACAAAAATAATGGGAGGGGATTGTAATATCCCCCGGTAGTGCCCCAGTTGTATTATGAATTATAATCATGTTTCGTAGGCTGGTGAGATGAGTATTGATAAGTTGGTTGGCTTATGTGTTTATTAGGCCGGAGAGCCTAAGTACTAAGGCTAGGAGCCTGATTTTGTATATGTAATTATGCATATCATTAATATAATATATAAACATCATTGCATGTTGACTGACCATGAAGAAAGAGTGATGGGGGACTAAGATTCCATAGAATGGGTAAGGGATAGGGGTTTGAAAGGTTGGAAGAGGGGCTAAGCTTGAGGGCTTAATACCTTGAATAATAATTTATTATTATTCCAAAGATGTGTGACAACATGTTTTTATCCTAAGTCCTGGGAGAGGCAATGCATGCAACTCCAACGTGTGAAAAAGGGAACACATACTCGATGGAGTGGATTCAAACTCATGGGCAACATGTGTCAACCCAGGCACATGCAATTTAACCCAAGAATTGAGCCATGATGGGGGTTCGTTCTACGAGTCCTGATTTGTTATCTGAACTGTGTTACCTCTACGTCTGATATTTGTATGCATACCTCATGTAGCTCTGAAACCCAAAATCGTGAGGCCAACCTATGATGTTTTCTCTAAGAAGTAGACACATCCTCAGTCTGAACCGTGTTACCTCTGCGTCTGATCACTGCATACCTCATGCATCTCTGAACCCCGAAACCATGAGACCTCTGTGATTGACTGGTGTATTCCCATGAATTTCGTTTGGTCCCTGCATTTGGCCTCCATCATTGACCTCTACATAATTTTATTGTCACGAATTCTGAATTCGGTAATCCATGGACTGAGCCATGTCTCATGTGTGTCCTGTGAACCCAATGTATCCACACTGCAATCCGATTTTGTGTTTAAACGTTTGGGTTTCCGTCTTCTATGAAACTTGAGCATACTGTAATTGTTTATTTAGTGTGTGTTATAATTTTGGGTTTTTGTGGCCACGTAGTCCCTTGGCTGAGTGTGATTGGTTACCGTCATATGTTCCTTGCTGAGCCATATTGTTGTCCTTCTTGTGCTGGAACGAAGTTGAAGAAGTAGGTTGTCAAACTTGTGTGCAACAGTCTCTCCAGGTGAGAGAGCTGGTTGTGGTTGAAGAGGCAGGATGTCAGGCCTGTGAGCGACTCTCTCTAGGTGATAGAGTGTGCGGAGGAAGTGAGAACTCCTGGAAGGGGTCTTGTAGCTACCACGGAGCGCAGAGAATTCTGGTACGACCTGGTGCTAAAGCCCAGGGAAAGGGAGGTTTAGCAGCCGAAGGAATGTCTGGGTGACAGTGAAGGTGTATACTCCTAGGGTGGGACAGACATGTGGGGAATGAGAGTATGTCTTCCATCCTCCTGGGATAGAATCCATCCTCATAAACAATGTGTCTTCCTATTGACCTTGCCTAGCCTAGGATTCCCTTGCCTGGTAGAGCTTAGTCCCAGATCAAGGGTGACCTACTCTTGAGAGTGATGAGCAGCGTGGTCTAAGGCTGGGAGGTTCGTGGAAGGTTTGCACTTAGTTGGTGGTGTTATTCCAGTTTAAAACATAATTATTAATTATATACTTAATTTATATGTGATGCATGTCTGTGTCTTGAAATGTATCATGTATTCCTTTGCAAGTTTGAATTGCTATTAATTCCATTATTTCTATATATTAGTAGTAATCCTGTGATTACTCTATATTGTTGATTAAATTTCATTAAATATGTTAATTTGATTTAATATGCATGTTATATATATATATATGTGTGTGTGTGTGTGTGTGTGTGTTAATATTCCACGTAGTAGCATTGCCCGACAGTGGGGTTGATGGTCGGGGACGTTACACAAATGAACTAAATCCCCCTAAAATTATGTGCATGTTCCCAACTTGACACTTGTCATGTTGGGAACTACATGGGCCCACACCTAGATTCCCTCACAAGGTGATATATTCCTCAACTTAGGGACTTATTACTTAGGATTAATCAAATATTCCCTTGGGTTTAATCCCCTTAGCTTAGCCCCTTTTCCCTAGACTATTATCCCCCCCCTTTCCCATTATAGTGGAGTTTATTCCCCATACTCTTTTACCTATTTGGTCTACAATAGTGATTTTTTTCATTAAAAACTAAGTGTGATTACATTTTACAAACATATTATTAGTATCCTTTTAGTTCTTGTCTCTCCATCCTAATAACCACATAGGCACTCTAGCCTCAAAATACATATGTACAAAGGAACTCTGGCCCCAATGTATCCTGGCTCACCAGCCTATATGTACAATTACATTTATATTTACAATTGGGGATTGGCCTAGGGGAATTGAAACCTCCCTGAGCTTTATAGAGTCACTATATAACCCTTCAAGTATTATCAAAGTAAAAGAGGGAATCACCCTCAATGGAGTCATTAGGTAAGCTTGTAAGATAAGGGTTCGGGAAAATATCAACAAATATGTGTCATTGAGGAAAACTGACTCGATTGTCCCTAACAATGGTGCCCAAATGTTATTTCACAAATTGTACTTGTCCAATCCCAAGACAAGTGAATCAAATGGGCATAATTATAGGATAACCCACCACTGTAATCTTAGTGGGAAATCCCCAAGTTTTAGGGATGGATGAGGTCCATCCCAAGGGAGACGTCCCTGATAACCTAAATGGAATAGATAGAAAATTGTATAGTCAAGTTTGGATCACCCTCTCACTAATTACCTAAGTCAAATTTCTATGTCTATATAATTGAGGGAAAAGGGAAGAGATTTGAGTACCTACCCGGAACAAGAACAATATAGAATACATAGATAACAATTTCCATGTACCAATATGATAGTAAAACCTCAAAAGATAGTAGATAGTGAAAATATATACTAGCTAATATGAAACTGCAACAATATAAAGGTTTACAACAATAATTAATAATTTGTACCAGCCGCAAGAAATTCAGTTCAAAATTGCATGAAATCACAACAAAAACTTAGTATAAAACCAATAGATTGTATTCCAATTATTCCAAGCAACTTCTGAGTAAGATAAGATAGTATTAAGTTAGTGTATGCAGAAAGATGAACAAAATTAGATGTTTTTTATAGTGTTTTACAACAACAAAAATAAATTTAGTGAAATTAGCTAAACTAGGGATAGGAGACGTTAGTAAAAGCCTTAGAAAATAAATTTTGAGATTTGTTTGATCAATTTCTTCACAAGAGAGAAAGTGAACTTGTACCTTTGGGGCCATGGAGTCAATTACAATAGAAATATAACTTGGAGAAATAAATAATGATAGTAATGTCCTAAGGATGATGAGAATAAGTTTGAGGTGCTAGAACCTTAGGGCCTCAAACTTCAAGATTCAAGGTGAATTTTTCTATAAAACAAGCTCTTTTGGGCTCTGGCAAAATTCTTCTTCTTCCTTAAACACTTGAAATATATAGCAACAAGTTTCTAGACCAAGGATCCTACAGTGCTAGCACTTTAGGTATTTAGAATCCTATTCTAGACAATATTATCTTAACATTTTAATACGTGGAGTGATCTTGAGAAAGGAGGAAACACCTTATTCTCCTCTCCTAGGGTTTTGAGCAAGCAATTTCCTAATCTTCAACATGAACAAGTAAAAATTACCATAAACATTCAAAGCATGAAATGAAAACTGTGGATTTTACTTACTTCACCAAGAATAATCAAGAACAAACCCTAGTTGCATATTTTTCCACCAAGAACAATCCAAGAGACATCCAAAAAAACCTCTCCAAGAGATAGTGCATGAGTAAAATAGCCAAGAAATCTAAAAGTAGCAAACATTTCAGTCCTATCCTCTTGTGTGAGGAATAGTGGTTATGAAAAATGAATGGTGGCTATCCATACTTATATGGGAAATCCTAGCCACCATTAGACTTGACCCAAAAGTAACGTATTTTCAATAAATGAGCCTACTTCTTAATTTTTCCATTCAAATTACACAAAATCCATTTTTTACAAAAAATAAAACCCTAAAGAGTGACGTCATTCCCTTTTGGTGTGACGTTGAGCTCCAAAAATGAAATGTTGAGTGGAAAAATGCAACATTATGCCTCGAAAGTCCAATTATCATGCCACATGTGCCAACCATCATATGAAATCCTCCTCCATCAAATCCTCAAGCCCTAATTGACATAATGGGCTAGTAGGGTGATGTCCAAGCCTCCAAAGGCTAATGTTTAGGAGGAGAGAGGTGGGAGATTGTCTCCTATCCATGTAAGAGTGCCTTCAAAGGAAATTACCTCTTTATTAAATGTGCAAATGGTGATCACAATCCTGCCCCAGACGTGGGGTCTCTACATCAATCCTTGGGCTTCAAGCCCTCATGAGGGTCTACACATAGTAATCTCCTCATGACTACATGTCCACCGGGTAAGGTCCTACAAAGACAATCATATGCACCCTCCAAGGGTCCATAAGTCACAAGAATCATCCCAAGTAAGCCACATGTAAAAATGAAACCACCCAAACATGTGCATCAAACCCCCCTTTTCAAACTAAACAAATGTTCAAAGACCTTATACAATTTGTCAAATTTACGTGTGGGAGGGGTGTCAAGGCATCCTATTGGGTCAGCCAATCCTAAATCCAAAGGTGTTTCCTAAGGGAAACCTATCTAAGTCATGTGTAAGTATGAGGTGGAGGGGGTAAGACATCTGGGCATGGGGTTCATGACATACAAGGGTTCATATTGTCTCATTTATGGGTGCCTTTGTAGAGGGTATGCTACCCTTCGTCCGCAATGCAACATTTTTCCAAGCCCATTTTCCATTAATTTATTAGAGTGTTTGCAAGTTGAAGACAATAATTGGCATTAAAAAGGAAATGAACAGCCCACCTGCGTTATACCTTGGCCATCATTATTTTCCACGTTGAAGACAACAAGGGGCACTAAAAAGGAAATTCATGGCCCACATGCGCTCTACCTTAGTTGGCATGATTGATTAATTAATTATTTATTTTATGGGTCCCTCATTTTTTTTTGAGAAGAATTTTATTGTTCTCGAGATCCTTGGGAAAGAATATGGAAGGTTTATGATTGGATTTTATCTTTTTCTATCTATATTCCCCTCTGGGCCTTCAACACCTTCTTCCCATGAAATGAGGTACAATCTCTTCTTGGGTTAGTGCACCCAAAAACCTAAAAGATGAGGAGACGAGAAAGGAATGATTATGGAAAGTGATAAGTATGATTAGGAATGGTAAAATGAATTTTCAAGGAACCCCTAGTAGCACCCCATTCTTGAGTATGATCAACTTACTAGGAAATAATGACACTCAGCAAGGTTAAATAAGGCAAAAGGTATAATTTCCAAGAAAACGTTCTGTAATCAATAAAGGATTCTTTGCAACATATTCAAATGCTTCAATTATTAAAGTGACACTTACCATGAAACCATACTTATTACCTCATGAATCAAGACCAGTTTTCCTCTGGGGCCAGGTCGGTGTGATGGATGTTTCTCTATTGTTGGTGATGATCAACAGTTCAAGTCAAGATAGGAGGGGCCCTATGGGGCTCTACTAGTCAATTTGGTTGTCGACACTCCATGTTTTCTACCCGTGGGCCTCGAGACATTATCTCCTTAGTTATCCCTAGTCTGAGGGGGTAGCATCCCCTTTATAATGTTTCAAGCTATAGCATAATTGCTTAGGACTAGGGAGAATGTGGAAAGGGTAGATCTTAAGTATGGACTATATTTTGAGAGTCCTTTGTTATTTTCTCTTTCTTTCATAACATTATCATTTCTTTATTCTTCTTTTGCTAGCAGTTGCAATCAATATTTGGGCCTTTATCCCATATTCTCATGGGAGAATGAACCATAATCCATTACCAAATTTTAGTACATTGTGATAGGCTCCAAGATGGTAAGTGTTAAGTATGGTGTGGAAACATAAAGTTACCCTTGTGAGGGCCCCCTAGTAGTACCCATTTTCCTTTGGGTGATAACATGTGACAAGGGAATAGATGTTGGACACCAAGGTGAAACAAGGAAGCAAACATAACTTCTTTATCTTATGATCCATTATCCATATTCAATCAATGATTCCCATTCACATGCCTAGTATATTAAGCACAACATGTTAGGGACCTAACCTCCCTAACCCCTCATGTAGGTAAAATAATATAATTCCATGTAATAAAGGATAATATTAATAAGGCCTAGCAATAAGGAAGAATAAGTCAAATGTATGAATACCTAATAGAAGATTTTGTTTCTAGAAGGATCTTCCTCTAGATTGTTCTTTTGGATAGATATAGTATAAATAGAAGTAGAGAGTCTGAGAAATATTTTCTTGGACATTATTGTAATAGAGCTCTGCTCTGTTGGAGGTTTCCCCCTCAAAGAGGAAAGTGAACATTGCTACCAGTAATCAAAGTTCTCTTTCTGGTGTTATTTCAGTATTCTTTTGGTATTTTTATGATTATATTATTGCTTCTCTGCCATTTCTAGTTAAAATATTTATGTTTTGCATACTATTTTATATCGAGAATACTACAAGTGGTATCAGAGCACCTTCCTCGACAAAAAATTATGGGTTGATTTTTTTTTCAGGGTAGAGACATATTCTGACGTATTAAAAGCTACAAAGATATGTCGTTACAGGCATAAGCCCTTGGTTGGGGAGTCATACACGTAGGAAATACAAGTGGTGCCTAAGAACACGTCTGTTGGCCACCCTTGTAACCCCTGTTGGTACCCCTTCGAGTGGTAGCGCATCAGATAACACCTATATATGGATCGACCTAGATCTCATGAATCCCTTGATAGATAAATCAATTGGTTGCCTGAATACTATACTGCCACCAAGAAAAACACTCGCGAAGATACTCTCTAGTACCTGGGTAGTCGGGTAGTACGGCTAAGGGCACGGTCTAGCCTCCTTAGTTGGTGCCCTGAGATATTGGGACTAGTACTATTGTTGGACCCCACAAGTATATCAAAGATATATAACATAGGGAAAACCCTTGTCTATAGAAACCCTTAATATCCTACCCCTGGGGATGGAAACAAAAAAACAGAAAGGACAAGATCTATTGCCATGCAATTGTGCCTTCTACATTTTGGTTGCAAAATTACTACACATTTATTCCTGTTAATCATTTGGGCATTTCGTCACTACAGTATTATTCAGGTCGGAGTATAACTCCACAAGAGTTAAAAAATAAAACAAAAACAAGTATAGTGGTCCTGTCGGAACACTTATTTGGGACTTATCCCACTGGATTCCTCTCTTCACCCTGATTCCAGTGATACCTCTCATTTTTAACACAATTTTTTTTGTGGACTTGACCCATATCTGACACCCTTATTTGGCTCCTATTCCTTTGGATCCCCCTTTTCGCACTGATCACAATTGTACCTATCATTTGACACCCTTTTTTCTCCATGGTCCCACCCACCCCTCTAGACCCCTTTTGTTTTGCCTATACCATTTTCCTGCTCCTTTGTCCAAATGACTACCACACGAGGCCAAGAATCCAATGCCTTGATTGTTGACAACCATCATCACAAGGACGACGTCAAGCATCTTACTGCCAACATTAGTTCCATCAATTCAACTATTGAGATCCTCAAGGACCGATGTTCCCACATCAAAGACCTCTAGGAACAATGTTCCTACATCAAACACCTCAAAGAACACTTCTTGGGCCATTCCCAGGACCCTTCCTCCTTTGAGCAACCATCTTATCAGGATGACCATGAATCTTACCATTAGAAAGGCCCTCATACTACCCACTTTTCCCAAGACCTCCGATATCCTAGAATTGAGGGGAACAGATTTAATGGATGAGATCCTATAGGTTGGTTCCCCCAAATCGAACATTATTTATCTTTGCATGGAATTACTGATGATTTAGCCAATCTTTTTTATGGTGTCCTACACCTGGATCCAAAATGATGGCAATGGTGGAAATGGAAAAAAGGGCATGCCAAGGGTATCTTTCTTGGACATATTTTGTGGCCAAAATTTATGACTTCTTTGATTTTGTCACTCACCATTTAGGTCATTTAACCAAGCTAAAGCAGCCTAGGACAATGGAAGACTTTATTACTGCATTTGAACACTTGGATTTCAGAATAGAGGGCATGTCAGATTCCTTCTTTAGGGAATTCTTTATCACTGGCCTCAAAGATGAAATTTGTGCCCATGTTCTCATGGCATGCCCCCCAACTTGGTTGGAAGCTACTCAATGAGCCAAGGAATCCCAACATATTGTGTCTTCCTAGACCCGCAAACCCTCCTTTCCTCCTTTCCCTAAACCCACCCATTTCCCCCCTCCTACAACTCCCCTCAAGGTACATAGATTAAGCAAGGTTGAAATGGTTGAACGTCAACTCAAGGGTCTTTGTTATAATTATGATGACAAATATTTTCCTGGGCACAAGTGTAAGGAAGAAAATATTTTTATGGTTGTGATTGAGGATCTTTCTGAAGAAGATGTTGTTGTTCTGCCTGTGGAGGAACTACAACCGCCTTATGACCTCACCCCACCCTCTGACCCACCAGATGTTGACTCAATGATTTCACTTAATGCCCTCACTAGCTTCTCTGCTCCCCAGGCTCTCAAATTAATTGGTTACATAAAAAATAGGAAAGTCATCATCCTTGTGGACAATGGTAGCACCCATAACTTTATTGATCGCCACATTTCCCAAGAAGTCAATTGTTACATCTGTTTCATCAATAATTTTCAAATCATGATTGCCAATGGTGGTTCCATGAAATGTGGGGGACGATGTGAAAATGTACGACTCCAAATTGGTCAATATCAACTGAAATCTCATATGTTTTCTATAGACATGGGTGGTTGTGACATTGTTCTTGCTATTGAATGGCTACGCACTCTAGGCCCCATTCTCATGGATTTTAAGGACTTAACCATGCAATTACAATATGAGGGACAACAATATAAGTTCCAAGGCATCACCGTAGGTTCCCCTAAGATCATTAGTTCCCATCGCATGGAAAATCTCCTCAAAAAAGGTCATTCATGAATTATATCCCAACTCCACTCCATTCATGTTGTTGAGACACCTTCTGTGCATCCCGACCTCTAATCTATCCTCTCCCACCACCATGTCATTTTTACCACCCCCGAAGAACTTCCCCCTTCCCATGGATTCCATGATCATTCCATCCCTCTCATCTTGGGTAATCTTCCTCCCATTGTTCGGCCTTATCGTCATCCCTTTTCCCATCAGAATCAAATTGAGAAAATTGTTCATGAATTATTGGAAGTCGGTGTTATATGTCCCAGTACTAACCCCTATTCTTCCCCTATGGTCATGGTTCTCAAGAAAGAAGGTACTTGGCGCATGTGTCCTAATTTACGGGCCCTCAACAAATTCACAATCAAAGAAAAATTCCCCATTCCTTTCATTGATGACCTCTTGTATGAATTGAGTGGTGCTCAATACTTCACCAAATTGGATCTACGTTCTATCTACCACTAGATCCGTATGAAAGAAGAAGACATTCCTAACACTGCATTTCTCACTCATGAGGTTCATTATGAATTCTTGGTAATGCCCTTTGGATTGTGTAATGCTCCTTACACTTTCCAAAGTCTTATGAATCATGTATTTTGTCCTTTTGTTTGTCATTTTGTCTTAGATTTCTTTGATGATATTCTCATCTATAGTAAAACTTGGCCATCCCATCTCTCCCATGTGAATCAAGTTCTCCATCTACTCTCCAAACATGAACTTTTCCTCAAAAAATCTAAATGTGCCTTTGGTGCCTTAGAAGCAGAATACCTAGGTCATATTGTCGGCAAGGATGGTGTCTATGTGGATCCTAATAAAATTGAATCTATGCAAGATTGGACTTGCCATAAAACTCTTAATATATTGCATGGTTTTTTGGGTTTAATAGGCTATTATATGAAGTTTTTTCAGAGTTATGGAAATATTGCAGCTCCTCTCACTTCCCTCATTAAAAAGAATGATTTCACTTGGACTTTAGTTGTAGATCATGCCTTCCAATCCTTAAAATATGTTATGTGATTGATCCCTGTCCTAGCCCTCCCAAACTTCACAAATAAATTCATATTGGAATGTGATGCTTACGAGAAAGGAATTGGAGTTTTCCTCATGCAAGATGGTAGGCCCTTAGCCTTCACTAGAAAACAACTTTCAAGGAGACATTTGGGTCAGTCCATTTATGAAAAGTAAATGTTATCTATTCTACATGATGTGGATCTATGGCATCCTTATTTATTGGGTCAATGATTCAAAATCAAAATTGATCATCAGAGTCTCAAGTATTTCCTATAACAAATAATTTCATCCCTGGCACAACAAAAATGGGTGACCAAGCTATTTTTCTATGATTATGAGATCATTTACAAGAAGGGAAAGGACAATGTAGTGGTCGATTCTCTTTCCTAGAAATATGAAGAAGATGGGTCCCTTTTCTCCCTCTCCTTCATTGTACCAGATTGGTTCCAAGTTGTTCGTCAAGAATGGTGGAAAGACCCCAAAATTTCTATTTTGCTCCACCAATTGCAACACAATTCTTCAGTTTCTCCAGGGTACTCTTAGCATAATGAAGAGCTTCGCTACAAAGGTTGTTTGTATTTATGAAAGCGATCCCAACGTAAATCCATAATGCTTTTTGAACTTCATGCCTCACCCACAATCGGGCATTCAGGATTTACCAAAACCTATGAACAAGTTAAACGTTCCTTTTCTGGGAAGGAATGAAATATGACGTCTGCACCTTTATGGATGAACGTGAGGTCTGTCAATGCAACAAGGGATAAATTGTCAAAGCTCTAGGAACACTCCAACTTATTTCGATTCTCCCTTCTATTTCACAAGATATTTCTATGGATTTTATTATGGGCTTACCTAAATCGGGAAATAAGTCAATCATCATGGTGGTAGTAGATCATTTCTCCAAATATGCCCATTTTTCTTCTCTTCAACACCCATTCACAGCAACCACAGTGGGTCAAATATTCATGGATAATATCTTCAAGATTCATGGCATGCCTAATTCTATTGTCTCTAATAGAGACCCCACTTTCACTAGCAATTTTTGGCAAAAATTGTTCAAGCTACAAGCCACCCAATTGCATCACAGGACTTCCTATCACCCCTAGATGGATGGCCAGACTAAAGTTGTCAACAAGGGTTTAGAAACATATTTGAGTTGTTTTTCATATGAGTAGAAAAATCGGTGGGCTCAATGGTTACCCCTAGTTGAATGGTGGTACAACAAATATTACCATACATCTACTCGCATGACTCCTTTTGAAGTAGTCTATGGCCAAAATCCCCCATCAGTTCTCTCCTATATGCCAAGGGTGTCAAAGGTTCAGGAGGTTGACAAAAATATTACAATCTATGAGGCTATTCTTTGTACCCGCAAAGACAATTTGGTCATGGCTCAGAATTGCATGAAGAAACAAACAAATCCAGGTCATTCAGAATGTCATTTTGCTGAAGGAGACCAGTTATTTCTTCGAAAAAAACCTTATAAGAAGACTTCACTCAAATCTCAACACTGTCAGAAACTTGTGCCCAAATTTTATGGTCCTTATACAGTGCTCAAGCGTGTTGGATCGATGGCCTATCAATTACCTCTACCTAGTTAGTCGAAGTTCCATCCTATTTTTCATGTTTCCTGCTTAAAGAAGGTGATTGGAACTAAGTGCCAAACTCAAACTAGTCTCCTTGAGTTGGTTGAAGAAGGTTCCATATGGTTTGTATCCACAAGCAGTCTTGGCCTAGAGAGAGCATCAACAGTCTTGGCCTAGAGAGAGAATCAGCAGTCTTGGCCTAGAGAGAGCATCATCTCAGTCAGTGCACCATCCAGGAAGTGCTAGTCCAATGGAAATATACACCCCCAGAAGATTCCACCTAGGAGTCGGCCACCATTCTACAACAATTCCCTCATCTAAATCCTTGAGGACAAGGTTGTTCTTCAAGGGGGAGGGCATGTTAGGGACCTAACCTCCCTAACCCCTCACATAGGTAGGCTAATGTTAATAAGGCCTAGCAATAAGGAAGAATAAGTCAAATGTAAGAAGACCTAATAGAAGCTTCCACTTCTAGAAGGATCTTCCTCTAAATTATTCTTTTGGATGGATAGAGTAAAAATATAAGTATAGGGTATGAGAAATCTTGTCTTGGATATTATTGTAATAGAGCTCTTCTCTGATGGAGGTTTCCCCCT
This sequence comes from Picea engelmannii, assembly GCA_009831015.1. NCBI lineage: Eukaryota > Viridiplantae > Streptophyta > Pinopsida > Pinales > Pinaceae > Picea > Picea engelmannii. The sequence continues at coordinate 54,214 of ML776815.1, forward strand.
CGAAGAGGCAAGTGAACATTTCTATCAGTAATCAAATTGCTCTTTCTGGTGTTATTCTGGTATTGTTATGATTATATTATTGCTTCTCTGCCATTTTTAGTTAAAATATTTATGTTTTGCATATTATTTTATATCGATAATACTACACAACACATTGTATGAAAAAATGACTAACACACCTCGTGGTGATGTTAGATTTCCATATCCCATACACTTTCTTTGAATGGACGTGATGATATTGACTAATCCAAAGTAGAAGAGAAAAATGTGAGGGGGTTTCTATGGTGGAAGTGTTGATCATCATCATCAATGGGATCATTGTCTTCATTGTGTGCCATGAGACATGATCTCCTCTAGTTACCCCTAGGCTAGGAGAGGTAACATCTTTCTCCAAAATGGGGACATGTGCTCACCATAGAGCACATGAGAACCTCAATATATTTGGTTGTCCAAGACCTGCAATCCTGTAACTGCTTCTAACAACACTAGCACTTTAGTAGCAAAGGAAGGAGGATGTGATCCACCTTTGTTAGTATAATAAAATCAATCTAGAAATAATTGGTTTTTTCATTTTCATCAATATAAACATAAAACAAAACTAACATGAATGCATAACAAAGAAATAAGTAAAATAAAACAATTCAAGCACATAACATGACCTACCTACTCTAAGCATGTCATCTTGAAAATCTATGTATAATCATATAACTAATGAATCCATCTTATCATTTTATCAAATCCAAGAGTTCTACCTTTGTTCTTAATTACAAACCAAAATAGAAATATATCAAGCACAAAATAATCATGAGTTGGGATGATCATCACATGATAGAAAAACATGAAATGAAGCTCATGAGGGTGGGGAGGGAGGAAAAAACATGCCAATATGTATCCTCACAGGATTTCTCTACCCATATTTGGATAGGGTTGTGATAAGATGTATCCCCATGCCAAGATGTATCCTCATAGGATTGCTCACCTGGTTGACTCAAAAGCTTAAAATAATGATTATCTTTCCCATCACCACTCCTTAAGGCTTGGAATCGAATGAAAAGAAATATGGAAGATATATGATAATTACTCAAGGGAAGGATGAAAAAATGGGATGTTAGTGTTCTTCTTAAAGCCTCCAACTTTCTGTTAAATTCTAAAGAATAAATTTTCCCCGTATAAGACAAATTGGTACAAGGAACATGTTTCCTAGTCATATCCTCATTGATATAGCAAGACGAAGGCAAAGAAGGAGGTTGGACACTTCCTTTATGAGATTCACATCATGGGAAAATCATGGCCTCTTCTTCATCAAAATCATAACATATAGGTGGTTAACGATATTCTTTGTAGAATAAATCTGAGTGCTTAAAAGGACATGTATCAAAATATCCAAGAAAGGGTTGGGAATCATCATGAGGATGGTGCAATGGTTCACTCCTAGGTGGTTGGAATAAATCTGTGATCATATCATATTCATGTTGCCACACATCTGAATCATTAGCAATCACATATGATTGTTCTAAAGGAAACAATTCTATATTATTTATTTGAAAACAACCTTCAATGTCATAAATGGGATCTCCATAAAAACTAGAACAAGTGATATACCCTTTACGTCTCCCAACATGTATAAAATCATTAATATTTTCAACTGCATCATCACCTTTATTATAACATGAAGGATCTAATGCATCCAAGGGTTCTTCCAGAAATTTTTCACTTTCCAAATCATGAAATGAAACAACATCAAATACTTGGAAAGAAGTACAACTTACCACATTCTCTTCTTCATGTGTAGGAAGAATGGAAGCTTGGATGACTTCATCATAATTAAATAGAGGAGTAAATGCCAACATCTTATCTACATGAGAGGCCTCTTCAGGGTTTGGGTATTCAACATGGTGTGTTTAATCAAAGTGTTCTTCAATAGGTTCATAAATGACATCATTTCTACTTCGTGTATTTGGTGACCTTCCTCACAAGTCACCTCTTCAAGCTCTCATTCTTTAATAAAATCTTTGTTATCTTTAGTGGAATCATAAGGTGATTCTTGCTCATCTTCATGGGTTTGGTAACCTTCTTCATGAGTCTCCTCTCAAACTTATTGTTCCTTAATGAATTCCTCATCTTCCTCAATAGAGTTAGAAAATAACCCTTTCCTTTAGAGGGCCACCATAAGATTGTGGAGAATATATTCATATCTTTGTGTTCTTGGAGCCCACCTTTTGAGAAAATTTTCAATGAAGATTGTAAGAGAATATATACTCTTCGTATTGAGAGTATTCTTAACCCAATTATTTGTTCTTGTTTCCAAAGATAACAAAAACAATCTTATTAGCGCATCTTGATGCATCACATTTATCTTTGAAGCATACTTCAAGAAATTCACAACATGAGTAATAGCCAAGGATGGGATCCCATCAAATTTTGGACAATTACCCCCCCAATCCAAAGAAAAGTGATTTGGGTATTTGGGAACATATTTAATGTCAAGAGAAGGAAACATTTCATTAAGTTCCCATGGTTCCATAATTCCATTACTTAAGAATATGTAACTTTTCTAAGTTGATAATAGGATGACACCTCAAAATATATAAACGGAGTCTCTAGATGATATATTTAGACAAGGATCATCAAAGGTGAACAAGAGATTATACCCTTAATGGAGTCAACATATAATCTTGTAAAATAATTCTTTGGGATAAGATTACCTAAAGGATATCGTAGGAAGAATGAATCAATTCTCCCCGACAATGGCACCAATCGTGTGTAACAATTGGAAGTTTCTACCACTATCACCTAAGTAGATACTTCCCTTGTTTTAGTGATGGAAGTGTTAACATCATAAGTCACTCCTAGATTGTAGCAGGAGAAGAGCCCGACACCCATCAGTTTATGTCACGATTTGTTTATAAAGGGGTGATCCAAAGAGAACATACTTAGATGATATCGTTTTAACTCAAAATCCTGGACTAGGATATGCATGAATAGGTGAGGTCTTAATTTAACTTCAGACAGTAAGTTGTAATAAGGGTGAGTAGGAGGAAGACTTCAGTGAGAAAATGAAAAGGTCTATTGAAGGCATCAAGATTTCAACAACCCAAAGAGGAAAAACTTGAACATAAGAACTTCTTGTATTCAAATCACAAGAACAATGAAAGAAGTCACAACAACGTTACCATAAAACATTTATATAACACTGTCACGATGCTTCATGTGACTCAGTCAATCATGAACTCTTTCAATATTAGATGGAAACCAGATGGAATAAGAAGTTGACTTTCATTAAACAAGAAATTTCACACACAGATACATAACCAGGGAAAACCAGTGCTTCATTAAAACTTTACAACAGGGAGGTTAGATCTACCAATGATAACCTACAAAAATGGAAAAATTGCCTACATATACCCAAATCAAATAACAATAGCAAAAACGAGACACATAATTAAAAACATTACGTATGCATGTCTACTAGCAGACTGTGCCTGTAGTCTCTGGATGGTCATGTGCTTATGTCAAATGCAATAAGGCTCCTGACAACCCCACAAAAGAATTGACCTATCTCAGGTTCCTTTTTGGACTTTCCATTTATGGTAGAGACAATTTCTAACCACCACCAACCACCTTAATAACTTCCTCCTTGGGATTGGGAATGGACTCAGTCAACTCTACACTCTTGGGACGTGGAGGCCCTCTCGTGCTGCCACCTGGATCAGCTAAACGACTTAATGATAAGGTGTTGAGGCAGGTGCGAAGACTAGGGCACATGATTGGAAGTGGTGGATGAGCAGTGACCAGGCAGGGATGAGGGGAAACAACGAATGAGGAGGTGACGGGACATGATTGGTCGAGGGATGACACGTTGCTTATGACAGAGAAATGAAGAAAGGAGAGGGATAGGTGTCAGAAGACAAGAGGTCGAAATGGGAATAAAGTGGGCCATGATGGCGCTAAGTGGAGGTGAGATATGGAGTGGAAGACAGATGGTGGAAGGTGAAATGTGGAGGCAATCGTGAGGAGATGATAGGGGGACCCACACAAAGTTTCCNAAGGTATAAAGGAAAAGGGGGTCTAGAATCCAACCTTGGCCATAGAACCGAGCACCCCAATCTAAGCCGTCGAAACCTACGTGCTCAATTTCGGAATGGAACCCTGTCCATAGATCCGGGCACGTAGATTTGGGCCGCCCAGATTTTCCCACCTCTTAATGAAACGCGCATTTTTCACCCCAACTTAGGGTAAGTGGGTTTTTACCCCACTTCTTTGCATTTTTCCACCCAAAGGGACTTATTTCTTAAGAAAACACTCCCTTTACAAAATTGGTGATAACAGGAAGAAGGTCCAACATAAGGGAGGCTTCCCTGATGACCTCAAGGGATCAAATAGCAAGATTAGTCGATCCTAAAACCCCCTATCTTGGTCACCTAAATGTTAATTCTAGTTCTAGGAGATGTGAGAAAGGTAACAAATTAATTGCTTCGCTTGTATGAGATAATAAACAATACGAAGCATAATATAGAAAATTATTTATGACCTCTCGACTTGTTATTCAGACATGTGCATAATAATTAGTCAATTATGTTGTAGAAACATACTCGAGCTACTTCTAAATTGAATGTGCAGACCCAAGTTTCCTCCTTTAACAGAGATCGAAATTATCTTTGTTTATGTTGTTTTATCTTTTCTACTAGAAGCTCTCATTTCATCCTCATATCCTTCCTTAACAAAAAAATTTGTTGTCTTTGTTATCACACCAATCCATTAGCGCTCAAAACTAGGCACTCATTCTCTTAAGCACTATAAAATTGCACTAAATCTTCATTCTCCAACTCCTTTCTCTCGTCTGGTAACTGTGTTCCATGACCACGGATTAACTTGTGAGGGATTAATTCCTATTTCAATCTTTGTCATTAATATTCATAGAAAGGACGATCCTGATTTATTTTCAGAGTGTATCCAATGAAACACCTCTCCTTTCAAACCGCGAATTCCTATGCAATCTCCACCGTTGATCTATTCCTCCATCCAATTGTAGTCATTATTCATACTTCTCCTGTCGAAGTTCACTCCCACTATGCACTCCTTCGGTCTCTGACTATTAGAACATCCTCCACCATTTATCATTAAGATCTATGTTCCACAACTCTTTAAATTTAACTTCCATTGTTCCAGGTCCTCATTGGTTAACTTACACTTTTATGCCACATGTCACCTTTACACCCATGGATCCAATTGCCACGTGTCCACTTTTCATTCTCTAGTGCCACCTGTCCTATTTTTTGTTTGTTTCCATGTGTCTCTTATGTGGTTGTGGGTCTATTCAACTATGAATAGATCTCAACCATTGATTGATGTCCTGCTATTGGAGTTCCTCTAGATTGTGGACTCTATAGAATTTGATAGCTCCACTCACTACTACATATTGAAAAATTTGCGACGAAAGTACTCTTTCGTCGCAACATGCAAGAGAAAAAGTTCATTTTTTCTAAATCCACCCTATATTCGTCGCTATCTCGACGCCTTTAGTTTGAATAAATTATTATGGTCAATGTTTGTCGCAAGAGAGACGAATGTAGTTTGTCCATTGCTCTTGCGACGAACTTTGACCATAATAATTGACCTTAAAATTGACCGTTGAAAATGACCTAAAATAAATAGGTGGAAAATAAATATTTTTAGGTCACTATCGTCGCAATTGCGACGAGAGTGACCTAAAATTGGCCTATAAATATTTGATGATTTAAAGATGTTGCGACAATATTGCTATAACAACAACAGTTCCGAAAGGGTATTTTTTTGCAGAAAAATGTCGCAGAATGTTGTTAGAGGTGGGGGAAAAAGTAAAGCGGGTGAAAAGGGTGATCGTAGATGTTATTGACCTTGTAAAATGTATTTCCTCAGATGTCCCATAAGAATTTTAATAGCAACAACTACAAACATTGTAGGAAATATGGTCACATTGATGGTGGATCGAATGAATATCGTCCCATTGTAATTAGCTATATATTCATTATCTTTTTTTATTTTGTCAATTTTATATAAAATTATATATATATATATATATATTGTTTGAATGTTTGTTATAGTATACACTAATTTTGCATGATTGTTTGTAATTATAAAGTTAGAGTTGCCCTCTAACTTTCTGCAGAATATTGCACCAAGTATTAGTAGAAACGATGTTGTACAAGCTGAGGAACATCATCATGACCAAGCAAATGAGGATCTCATGGAAGAAGATGATGGAAGAAATCAAGTTAATGATCCCATGGAAGAAGATGATGGGACAAATCAAATGATCCAATATTTGTTTTCGCAGCCGGATGAGGATGGGGAAAATGCTGGTATTTATGATGAACCTCTATTAGAAAAGGCAAATAAACGACTTTATGAAGGATCAAGAGAAAATCTTCTCTCCGCTACATTGTTGCCAGTGAACTTAAAGGTTATGAATAATTTTTTGAACACTTGTATGACACAGATACTAAGGTATGTAATATGTTTCATCTCATACTATACATAAATGTTGATTTTTTTATATTTGTTTTTAGTGTTAATTAATGTGTAAAATAAGAATGCAATTTTTACGATTAATATTCTTACATTAACAAGTTGTTTGTTATTTTGTAGATTGTTAGGTGAATTTTTGTTACCATCGTCAAATATTTTACCTCGCACATATCGAGGTTTGCATGCCATTGTGAAAGACATTGGAATGGATTATCAAACTATAGATGCATGTCCTAATGACCATATTATATAGTATGGACACCATTCTTTGAAAACCAAATGTCTGCAATGTCTTGTCAGTAGATATTGAACCGATCAAGTAACAAAAAGGCTACCTCGAAAGGTTCTTCGTCATATTCCCATAATTCCATGTTTGCAATGATTGTTCAGGTGTGAAAGCATAGCACAATTTATGGATTACCATGCACGTAACAGAAGTGGACATGGTGTTCTTCAAATGCTTGCTGATGGTTCTGCATTTAGGGAAATTAGGAAAAATGGGCAAATTTCAAAGATGAACCTCGTAATGATAGGATTTCATTGGCAACTGACGGTGTTAATCCATTCAGAGAGATTAGGTCTATTTACTCAGTGTGGCCTATTTTTTTTATCAATAATAACATTCCTCCTTGGATGTGAATAAAGAGGGAGAAAATAATGTTGACAATGATTGTTCCAGGTATTTGTTTACATTAATTTTTTGAATTCAACATTTTCATTTGTTTCAATTTTTGCATAATATCTTTTGTTTATTTATTTAATTATATATATTACATGATATCATTCCTTTAGTACTTATGTGTAATTTCAAACAATTAGGTAAGTAACAAGTTAAATATATGAATGTATATATCGAGCCTCTTATCGACGAGCTACTAAAGTTATGGGCTAGCATCACAATGTATGACATATGTAAACCAATCAGGGAGAAGAAATTTAAATTTTGTGGAATACTTTTATGGACAATTCATGATGCCCCTAGACTAACACATTTTTGTGGTATGTATAATCATTCTAATATTTCTCTTTAATACTATATAATATTTTAATGTTATCATGGTGCATGTTTACTTTTTAAATAATCTCATTGTATAATTGACATTAATCCATTTGTTGCAGGTTTTCAAACAAAGGGTAAATTTTCTCCAGTTTGTGGCCCTGAGATGAATTATCATCATTCAAAAAGTTTAGGAAATATGGTGTTTGATGATTATAGGCACATTCTTCCTAAGAACCATAGGTATCGTACTACTGAAAAACATCTTTTCAATGGGAAAGAAGAGATTAATTTAAAACCACGAAGAATGACACCTCACCTATGGAGGTTGGAATATAATAGAAATCGTCAAGGTACTCAATTTCATAATGTATCGTAGATAATGTAATGTTTTGAATGTTTATTTTAATCATTGAATTTATTTTACCGTATTTGATAATTATTTTTGTGATTTCTTTTATGTTTCATGAAGGCCGCAATCATCATGAAGGTATTAATAATGGGCTTCCACAAGGAATGGAATATTATCCTGATCAATTCATGAGGTTTCCCCACTATGAGGAGCTAAAAATAGCTCATTTGTTTGATACAATGCATATTGGGAAGAATGTGACTGAAACATTATGGCGAATCATAGATGGCAGGAGGGACAAAGAAAAAATTGTCAAAATTTGTACTGACATTCAGGAAGCCAATCATGCAATGTGAAGTGTGATTTGATATTCAAATAGATCAGATGGAGTACTAGACTGAAATAACCTTCCATGGTTATTAACAGAGCAACAAAGCAATGATGTAAAAGAGGTCATTCAAAGAATTAAATTTCCCACAGGTTTTCCTTCAAACATAAAAAATATCTTAACGAAGAAAGGTGAATTTGGTGAGGTAAAAGCACATGATTGGCATACCTTCATTAAGGTAATAATTTTGGTATACATATTTATATATATTGGCCTTATAGATCTTTTATTTATTTTTTATGTTTTCTTCTCTACTTTGGTCGAAACAAATAACAATTCATTTTGTTGTTACAGTATGTTCTACCGCTATCTCTCCCAAATGACTTTGACAACAATGTCAAACAAGTTATATATGATCTTGGAAAATACATGAGGTAATACGTAGTTGTGATTTATATGCAAAATGTTCTTTCAAATTATTGTTGTACTTAATGACACGTGTTTTACTTGTAATGTAATGTAATATATTATATTATGTTATGTTGAAACATGTTATTTTCTTGTGTCACGATCTCATGTAGA
>ML776815.1:71962-86190 GCA_009831015.1 Picea engelmannii
GTGTTCTTAATTTTCCATGTGTTTTAATTGCTATGGAATCTATCATAAATACCTTTCCATATATGCATACTCACGTTGTTAATATTCCAAAGGGTCTATTCTAGTAGGATATATCATCCTTAATCAAAACTATGGTGGTCACAATTTTGGTTTCTCTAATTATTTTTGTCTCCATCATAATGATTATTCTATAATCACCATCTAATATTATTGAATTGGGTAGAGTGAGATTTTCTATTTCCATATGGAATTGAAATCATTAATAGTCCAATTGATAATGTTGCAGTGATCCTTGGAATCTATTGAATGAATTGAATATGAAATGTTCATTGATCACTTTGTCGAAGCGATTGATGGATTTTATTGTCAACCAACAACTCTAGTGGCCTCAATTTTGATTTCTCTAACTTTCCCCATGTATCCTTTATCATATTGTTTACTATGGAACCATCATCCAATAACATATTTGTTAGAGAGTGATCTCCTATTTCCATATGTATTTTTTTGCTCCATCCTTGTCTAAGATCATAATGTTTGTAACCTACACTTCTTGTTTCATTGTATCAATAAATTTTTGGTATTGATGTCATTAATAGTCTAATTGATTGTCATGATAGCCCTCTGAATATGTAGAATTAATTCTTCCAAAGTTTCTCATTGATCACCTTTTTGAAGCCCTAGTTATAGCTTTTATCATCTATCAACTCATTGTTCAATTATGTGTAGGTCAACATGAATTATAGAGTTTTCTTATTTGTATCATGCCTTCCATGTTCTATGGAAATCAACACAAATTCTCTCTCTTGTGCTAGTTTGAACATTGTTTGCATTTGGTTCCTCATTTCTCTAGTGTGTGTTGGTTGACATAGATTCTTTTGTCTTTGTGTCAACAAACACATTCTACTTAATTGTTTTTTTAATACAATGAATTTACAATTCTCTACTAATGATTCTCCTGTTATTTTGGTGTCACTAGACACATCTTCCTTTTCACCTATGTCAATTGACATAGCCATGACCTTTGTATTCTCGACATTGTAGGGCCATGTTATGGTAGGCTTTGACGTTGTTTCAGTGCTCTTCATGTCGAGATGTTGTATTAGGGGTTATAGTGTTATAGTGGTTATAGTGTTATGGATTAAAGTGGTTATATGGTTTGAGTATTATAAGGATTAATGTTTGTGAGATATAGGTATTAGGTGCTTAGGGTTAATATGTTAGGCTTTAGCTATTTGGGGTTTATAAGTTAAAAATTATAGAGGTTATAAGTGATTAGGGTTAACATAGTTGATAGAATAGTACTAATAATGGATAGATGTAATAGTTAATGTACATGTTTGGGGTTATAAGGGTTAAAGATTAGGGTTAAATTTTCAAGGGTTTAGGGGTTTGGGATTCTAAAAATTGTAGTGGTTATGAGTCAAATGTGTTTGGGGAAATAAATTATAGTGATTATAAGGGTTAATGGACATAGTTTCTTAGGGGTTATATGGTTACTCGGTAATAGTGGTTGTACATAATAGTATTAAAAATTATGGTTACAGGGGTTTAGGCGGGATCTAGAAGATATTTGGTGAAGATATCTACTTGTTGATCTACTAAAGGAACAAAGATTCGCACAAGTTGTCCTTGAGCATGAGATTGCCAAATTTAGTGCATCCAAATATCCATGTGTTTTGTCTTCTAATGATTCATTGGATTATGAATAAGCTCAATGGTACTTTGATTGTCACAAAGGTGGAATGATTTTGTGGAGGAAGACCAAGTTGATCAAGCATCATCTGTATCCAGGGAAGATGCTTCCCGACGTGAAATTCACTAGCATAGTTGTCGTTAGTGGAGAAGAGAATAACAACTTGTTTCTTCTTAGAACACTAACAAATTGGTCCAGAGCCAAGAGAAAACAAGTAGCCCAAGGTAGATATTCTCTCATCAAGATCGCTAACCTAGTGGGCATTGAAAAATCCAAGGAGGAAGATATGAGTACGATCAGGCATGGATGGTACTCGGTTATCCATATTTTCAATGGCAGCCGAGGGGGCACCAAACACCGCAAGACATGTGGTTCTCTTCCATATGTTGGACCCTATCTTCGGTTGAACCGATTTCAGGGTGGGAAAGTCGTTAAAAAGAAATATAACTCTTCCCAGGCCCCCGATGACATCTCCAAATTTCCTAACATTGTCGTCCACCACCATGTCCTGGTTCGGGAATATTAAGCCAATTCTCTTTCAATGTTCATGTAGAGTGCACCCTTGATACAAGGATTCCCCATCTCTTAGGATCGACTAACTGGCCATGTCGAAGTGATGTTCACATGGAACATTTCCCCACTTCACTCTTCAAAGTTCTCATTTGAATATTTGCTACTACCACCAAGATCTGCACCAGGGGCACATGTTGATATCATGAACAAAAACTATATATTACATAATATATTCATATAACATATTATATAAAATATGACATATAATATAAAAAAAAATTATAAAATAAAAAAAAATATATTATATATTATATAAAATATAAAAAATATTTATAAAATGAAAATATTTTATATATGGTAAACATATATATGTTATATGTATGTTACATATATAACATATATATGTAACATTTATATGTTATATATGTTACATATATAACACATATATGTAACATTCAAACCGTAACATATATATGTTATATATGTAACAATCGAATGGAACCCAACCCCTAACCCCATTCGCATTCATCCCGATCCACAAAGGCAGACAGATACCCCAACAAGAGACACGATGACCCCAGTAAGGAGCCACAGAGACAAAGAATGACAAAGAAGCGAACTAGACCAACAATGACTTCCATTCCGGTAAATTTTCCTCACTCTGTCCTTTTCAAATTTTTCATTCTCAAAATTCTAGGGAACACATGCATCATCATTTGAATGATATATTCTATATATTCTATCTAGGGCACCATGTTTGAATTAAATATTCTGCAGATTTGAGTTAGGGCATATTTGAATTTGAATTTTTTTCCTAGGGTTTTCTTGGTCACAATGTTATCAAAGGGATAACATGAAATCTATGCTAACCATCTAAAACACTTCAAGAATCCATCTAAAATACCATAACTGCAAATTGGGCAGTCAAACATTGTGAAATATCCTACAGTCCAAGTGTTTGTCAAAAGTCCACACTCAAGAATTTATATAAAATTTTCTACAACAATGAGTAAATTCATAAGAACCTCTATAAACATTTCAGTGGAAAATTATTTGACGAAAGGCCGACATAGTAAAACCAATAAAAAGACCAAAAATAATTGAGTGGGAATTTTACAGTTTTAAATGCAAACAAAGCTCTTCATTAATACATTGCTCATTTAGGAAATAAGGATTGGTATCCAAATTGGCCATTCCTCATAGCTTTATTCTCATCTAGTATAATCTTTGAACACCCCTACACTCATAATTGAGTTTTTCTGACATGGACTATTCTTTTACTAGAATCCTAATAGTCTAATATTTTTATCAAGCTAGGTGACAACAACAACAAGGCAGAGATATTTCTACATGAACCTAGATGTGAAGGATTTCTACATAGTAGTTGTGTTGGGTTGAGATAGTTCAGGTGCTGGTTGGAGGATTTTTTCCATTTCATTATTTGGATAATGACATATAAGTTCCCCTTCACTCCTTCCTTCCAAAATATCTTCAACTAAGCATGGAGGGGAATTCCCACAATTCCGACCATGCTTCTATCCACTTAAATTATTTTCTATGTATAGGCTTCTACCTTGAATAAGCCCTAATTAGAGAACTCCTCCATAAATTCCCTTTAGGGTTTGACCAATATTCAGCGTACCATTGGGAGGTTCCTAATGCTAGGGTGCACCTCCAAAGGCTCTTATAAATACTAGTGCACCTTATTCCACTCTTTGAATGAGTTCTCAACATAAAATGTTCTAATTCTTCTTTGATGTGGCACTTATACTCTTTTTTTCATTAGGTTAGGGTGAACCTATACACACTTAAAACAATGTTTAATTGTGACTTTAGGTTAGGACCAACCTAAAAATAACTTAAAGTTGTTTCTATTAATTAAATTTTGTTTCATTTGGATCCCCTCCTACTAGGGATGACCTCATCATCATCAAATATAACATCAAAATTTGTCATTCCAAGTGAATTTGACCTTCTTTTTTCTTAAGTAGTCATCCATTAAGGTCATTTATTTCCTTCTTTTGTAGCCACAATGTCAATGAAGCATGTGTTATGCCTCCAGTGGACCTTGTTTGACCATAGAGATACTTTCTAATGCCACATGGCATAATTTGAAGAAATATGTTCCTCCATTAGCTCTGTTTTTTTCACATGCCTTACACTGAACTTTCTCCATTGTAGGTATTTTTTTTGTATTTTTAGTTTTTTCTTACCGTATGTCATGCTTTAGCCACCTATTGAAGTGTGGCATTCTTCTTCTACATAGTGCTTCATTTAGCCATGGGTTTTGGGCCTTGGTTTCAATCTTTGGAATCATCAATGATGCAACAAAAATGTAATGAAATCCATGTATCCATGCCTCAAATGTGCCAGGTCTACCAAAATGGAATCTCTTGGTGAAATTTTCCTCTATAACATCCTCCAACAATCCAACCATACTTCTCCACACCTTGGACGATGAATGGTGCTATGGAAAGATGGAAGAAATTGCATAGCCTCCACAACTTATAACTGCCATTGAAGTCTAAGGGGGTAGCAACTAGCTCCACCTAGGCATTGAACTCCCTTGTGGGGTGTGAGAGAACTCTAGAATCTCTATTGTACCTGGAAGGTGAATCAACAGGCTGGCTACCCATGATGGAATGGATCAAAATCTTCATATCCCCTCCACATAATACAATATTTCTTCAATCCCAGCTCATTAAAAAAACTTGAGAATGTCCATCTAACTAACCTTTATTAAGGGGCACTACAAATAAATGCATGAGCAAAAAATTCCAAAGAGAGCATAAATGAAATCTATTGCTTATGAAAAACAAGTGTATTCTTCCCACCATTCTCGACAACAAGAAGATGAAAAATCTAAGTGAAATCGAAGAGCTGATGAAAACATCATGTCATATCATTGAAAGCAAGAAATATCCCCTTGTGTTTGGAAACAAACTAAAATGAAGCTACATCAAACTTCATGCAAGCATTTTCTGGAATCTTTGTCACTATATGGTTGAAAATTGAGGTGAGCTCTTCAAGAGAAAAGAAAATAGCAAGATCACACTAAGATTGGTGTGTGTTGCTACATGCTTGATCTATCTAATATTCTATTACGTTGTTATAGTCATCATCTTCAACATATAAATAGGGTAGTCCATCATTTATCCATGAATCAACTCTATGTACTAAAAAATGCCTCTCCAAAATTGATGTACAAGCTTCAATAGTTGTCCTCCTTTGTTTCCATACAAATCATTTGTCATGGAGTCTAGAAAAAAGGATTTAGAAAGCATCTTGAAGATAAACCCACAAAATGCTTACTGCCCCTTTTCACTGCCATCTAATGATGCATGCCATTAAAAATCATATTTGGGAAAACAAATGAGCTCATGCTCCAGGGTTTGATGTTGTCATTTGGAATTATAAATTTCTGCAATACATCAACAATTGTGCATGTTGTTGTCCCAAAAATATTGTAAAATTACATCCCTGTGCAAAATTTTTGTGCATATATATAGTACGAGTCGAAGATATCAATGGCTGGAAAATTCCTTCATGTGTAATGTGATGAAAATTCCCCTTGTGTTACAAGAAATATACCCCATTAATGAGGACACATGAATGTTCACTGATAATAGAATTTGAATCATATATGTTAGCATATTTTTTCTCTCCAAGTTCATAGGAAATAAGATATACAATGTCTTGGTCATGCTCAATGAGGCGGTTCTCAAGGTTGATTGAAAAAGGAAGGTTCAAATTCATGTTTTGATTCGAAAAATTCTCACCATCCATGTCATAGATGGGATATCCATGAGAATATAAGAGATCCATATCTCATATATGTATCACAATCACGAAAATAGTGCTCACATTATCATCCTCTTGGCTGTCATGTTATTCATTACATGATTTAGTGGAAGTACTTGCAAATTTATGTTCCTCCAGGGGATTTTCTACAAGCTCTATCCTCTTCAAATCATCAATGGATCCATCATCAAATTCAAAAATTTGAAAAGGTGGATAGATCACCAAACCATTGACTCCGATGTAGGGTGTATTGGATGCTTGGATATCCTCCTCATGCAAGGGTATGCTATCATCACAATCTGTTTGAACAAGAGGAAGTACATTATCTTCAATAGAATCTTCACCACGATTTTCACCATGGAGATCTTCTATATGAATAAATGTAACATTGTCTTCAAGGATTTCATCACTAGGCTTATTGTTCGGATCTACAACTTATGTATAAGTGGATCATGGGATTAAAGAGAAAGTTGGCCATCCTCATGAAACTCATTTCCAAGCTTTACCTAGGATGATTTTAGCTACTTCTCTACAATGGTGATTAATGAGTTTAGTGCATTATATTTATCTTTAGTTTTATAAAATAGGATATTAGAAGGATCAATTGTGTATGCAAGCACCAAATCATTAAGCTCTCTTCTCATTCTATGAAAAATATCAATCATAACATATTTCGTGTGTGATCCTTCAACATAACCAAGACCCCAAACCTTGAAAAATGCTTTGATTAAACCTAAACGAGAAGATATCTCCTTCGTAATACAATCATAAAACCATTCCAATGCATCATCTTCCAAGGTCATTAGAAATATCTTCACCATGACATCCTCATTGGCAACATTAATATATGGAATGGGTTCAATGAAAGATGCGATATGTAGTGGAGTTGAATTAGTTTGTCCTTAGAACTTTGGAACTTGTTTTCCCCAGTTTGGATTAAAGAGATCATTTGGATACTGTGGGATACCCAAGATATATAATGGGTTGAACCATCCTTCCATCAACAATTCTTCTAAAAATGCCATATTTCTTTACTTCCAATACATTGATAAGTTGATATGAAATTTGAAAAACATATATCCATCATACCTTATTTCAATATCAATGGAGTTTCTAGGTGATTCTTCAAATACCTTCAAGTCTCACCTCTACAAACAACAAGTTCAGTTCAGATCTTCTAGAACGTGGTTTTTTTCCTTTATGGACTCACCAAATGGGAATAAAACAAGATAAATGCCTTCATCAAATTATTGTAGCCAACCACTCTCATACCATTATGATCCATAAATGGTAGGCCTATGACATCTTGTCTATCTTACCAAGACATATCTTCATTGAAAATTAATAAATGTAAAAGTATTTGTAATTACTTTTGACCTGAGATCAAGCTTCTCCATTGTGAATTCATTACCATGAAGAAATGGCTTTGTGCAAATACGATTTCATTTCTCGGCTTAATTGGTTGTGGTTCCAAGGCCAATTCCCAACAACATTGTAGGAAAAATACATTCTACATCAAATTTTCAAACCCAACAATTGATAATCACCCATTTACCTATTCATTACATTTAGTCAAAGAAATAAAAAATATGCATGGTGCTTTGTTCTTACCATTTCCATTGCCATTTCAATCATATCATTTCTAACTACGGTTTCTCATAGGGGAGTGGGGGAAGTTATGGCATCATATCCAACAATGGCATAATCATATGACAGGGGCCCAAATCATTTGGTAGAAGTTGGGCTTGTTGCAGGGATGGAAGTGACTAGGGGTTGTTCCCCTACTACATGATGCTCTGACAACTCTTTAGATAAGATGATGGGTTGATCATCACTCTAAAGGTATTTATTTTCTACAACATCGACCAATAATTTATTTCCTTATACCTTTCAACCAACTTATTGAAAATCATATCCATGGGATTATTTGATAGGCTTGCAAAGTGTCATCAAGTTTCTTCCTTCTTTCCATGCAATGTTGAAGAAAAAAAACCTCGTCGTATAATTCTTCAAGAGCCTACTCACAATCTCAAAATCCTGCAAATTGCTTTGATGAAACTTGAAATTGAAGACACAACCCTTGGACAATCTTTACAAAACCATTAATGTGTTGTAATTCCTCTCAATGTACAAGCGAACAATTTCATCATAATATCCTTATGATTAACGTTTAGGTCTTCCATAAAATCCCTAGTCGTGACCTCCATTTGTATTGTCAGTATCTGAGATGGAGGTCCAAAGGTGCTAAGTATGTAATGGTGGGGTCAGTTGTTAAGATGATGGGGAGGTAGGGTTTAAGGGAATGTGCTTCACCTTATTTTTTATACTAAATGAAAAAAAAAATCATCATAACATCTTCATGAATGATTCCCATGCAACCAAATGCACGTGGAATATGTGTCACTTATCATGCAACATGGATTAGATAGATACCCTATCTTACCACCACTTCCCTTGCGACCCTTAAGTCCTTATTTAATTCAATAGGTTTATCATTCAATATGGTTTAGAATGTGTTTTTGTTGTTGTCGGGATTTGGTGGTCTATGCTTGTCATGCAACATGGATTAGGTAGATACCCATGTTCAACCCTAGGTTTCTTTGATTCCTACAAAACTATTATTGTTTCCCTATAGTATTGGGGTTTAGGATGGCCTTGTGGGAGTTGACAATGCAACACATGGGGGTTAGCAAAAATTAGAGGCGTTTTTTGTCATGTGGTTCCTCTTCCTTGAGTAGAGGATGCCTAGTTGGGTTATCCTAGTCTAGTATTTGTATGTTTCTATACCATTTCTAGAAGTTATGGCATTGCTCAAGTTCAAGTGAGAATGTTTTGTTTAGGTTCATTTTTCACAAATCCAACAAACAACAACCTTAATACTATTTTTTTCTTAGATCCATATGATAAATTTATCATGTCCTTAGTGTTTTCACATTTTTAATATGTCCTTAATATGTCCAAAATCAAGAGGGATATCACATTAAATTAGGTGGTTGAACACTAATATTGGTAATTGCACCCTAGTCTAATTGTGCATCCAAAACTCAAGATATAATTTCTTTATTTAGAACTGTGAATATGATGATGGACTACTAACTAACAACACATGCACATGCAACTGAAGGTACAACCAAACAGGTACCTGTTAGATATTTCTTCATCAAGTGAGAAAATCTTAGGAAAAATAGAGGCCAGAAATGTGACTGCATCTAGTAGATATGATAAGAAAATAAGGACCAGAGGTGAAAAAGTCAGAATAAAATTTTGTAGACGCATGAAATTTTTTCTTACCGAAGGAGGATCATGCTCTTATGATGATGAGAGCATAGGAGACATAGATGTTACACTTAGGTATAAGCATCTGGTGAAGCAATGGGTACTTAAGGAACTACCTCCTATAGATGTTGACTTCGTTGTCAACAATAGGACATATCGCATTGCACCATCCTCCCTGCATGGCTTGGGGCTATCTTCCATGGATGGAATAATTGTAAAATACAATATAGTAACGGAATTGATGGACTATGTCATACCATGTTACAATTATAATGATTGGATGCGGCTGGTCCGATACATGCGAAGTATGCAGAGATATGTATTTGCCACAAATTATATACAACTAATAAACAAGGATAAAAATAAGGGAGCGACTATCTATATTGATGGAAGACCTGAAGCTTCCAGCAATATCGCAGGGTTTATAAACAGCACATGACCTGGGACAACAAACAAACAACCGAATTTCATATATGAGGGACATGAAGAGAATCGGGTCGTCCTATGCGCAATAAAAAAGATAGCTCCCGGGGAAGAGTTATTAGTGGATTACCATTTGAATCGAATAGAAACATTGACTAATAGTGTTCAGGTTCTTATGCAACACCTCTTTAAGAAGCCTCTACTTATTGCATTATATTTTTTTATTATCTTTAACATTGTTGTAAATATTATCTTTAACATTGGTTTTTTGTTATCATTAACAATTTTTTAAATATTTGGGGGTTCTATTATATTATAATGTGGCAAGATGATCGTGGAAAAGGGCCAGCTGCAGAACATGTAAATGATTATCAATTTCCACTTTCATTTTACGTTGTTTTTATTATTTACTTATATAATTTTATTGAAATAACATTGTTTTTGCTAAAATTATATGTAGTCAGCGGGCCATGTGAATCATGATTCCCCCAATGAGGAGGGGTTTTATTCTTGCGTTGATCCAATGCTCTTATTAAAAAAAAAGATCATTAAAGCTAACAAGGGACTTGTTAGCTTATTTGATCGTCCAGAACAAACTCTCGATGTCAAAGAAAAGATCAAGCTCCTTATGTCACAACTTAACACATATAAGGTAATAACCATAATTATTATTATTTTTTTTAATGCACTCATATGTTCAATTATGATACTTTGTTCTTTAACTTTTACATTATCTCACAAAAAAATATTTTCTTTTTTATAAAGGAATATTTGGAGCCTGTTCAGCCCGGTGTTGGTAGTAGTGGCGCTACAGAGACGCTACAGAGTCCTGATGTGGGCGGTCATACAACTACTAGAGCACTATTTACTTCTCTATCTTCCACACCTCATTTTGATAGGAGCCATGACACGCACCGACAAGCATCCACACCTCGATCAGAGTCTAGAGAGGATGGCAGAGATGAGGATCATAGTGATGTGGTTGAGATGGTTGCATTTCCTGGAGCTAGACGTGTGACAAGCACGGGGACCCTTCCATGCACATTTTTGGTCGACAATAATGGACGTCCATTAAAACAATCAAGAGTCCTAGGTATTTTTAATTCATATTTTAATCGTTTAATGTTGTCCTCATACATAAATCATATATATTATTAATTTTAAATTAATAATCATATCTTTTTTTGTGTAGGAAACGACCCTTTTTATAGGCACGTAGAGAGCAAGGCCTTGTCTATTTTTGGGGAAAATTTATGCATGAGGTGGAATTGCCAGAATTCCAACCTCAAAAAGGAACTTATGGATTATCTTGAAGTCCTGTTTGGTGTAGAAACATTCAATACAAAAGAGATCACATCTGCAGCAGGTGAATATTTAAATATATGCAGGATGTTTATAGATGAAGCTTGGCAAGAAATACTAGGTATGAGCATCCTCCCTCAATTCCAGAGAGGGAGTGGAAGGCGATCATTGATGATGCAAAAGAGAAGATTTTGAAAAAATCAGGAGAACAAATAACTGGTACACCAAGGTAAATTACAATTTTTTGAATTCAATACTAGCTTTATTTTTCTTTAGATCTAAATAAAAGTGTGGTTATATATAACATACTTGAAAATTTTGATGATAGGTTGCCTGACACTTCGAAGGCAACCAAAGAAAGGATTTCCAAACATGGCCAACACAAGCTAGGCTAGGGTGGCTACTCGATGTTACAGTCATGAATCGTAAGTACCCAAACATATTAAGAATATTATTTGTATAAACTTACAACTTTAAGGTAATTGTAGCCAAAAACATTAAAAAACAATACCCTTATGCAATGTAGGGCGACGACTTCAGAACTGAAACCACGGAGGAAAACCTCCAACTTAGTTACAAGTACGGTTATAAAGTCGTGGTTGATTGTCACACACCCACTACGACAACTAAGATTTTATTTTTCTTTTTGTCTTTTCTTCGAGGAATAGAATCCCTGAATTTCTATGGGGCCTAGCATAGACCATCCCTTCCCTTATCCTCCTCAATGTGATCATTGGCTATGACCACAGGCCTTACCAAAAAGGCGCTTCCGACTTTCGCGATTCGGGGAATCTCGATGCAAGCGTTCCCCTGTTCTCTGTCTCTCGAAATGTCGAAACCCGAAAGGGTCTAACAGATCCTTAGCTCCTCCCTTGGGTTTCTTTTCATACGATCGGTCCTATGACCTGGTGCTATTCCTCTAAATGATTTCGGGGTTTCACGATTCAGGGAATCGCGATGCAAGCGTTCCTCCTTTCCCTTTCGAATCCCTGGAACCCGAAAGCCCGGTATCATCTGGATCTATGGTCCAGATCCTCGAATTGATCAACGACCCAGATTAAATCCCGACATTCTACCTTTCGGGATTTATGGCGAGGCCTTCACTCCTATTCCTATGATTTCCAGAACCCCGGTGGCCTTAGATATTCACCATGCGTCCCTACAAATGGGCGGTCCAGATTCTTTCAAGACTCCTCCTTCCTACCACAAGACCCTTTTCAGTGACCTAGGGCTCATCCATAGAGCGCATCGGGGTTTCACGTACCAGGATTTCGTGACTAGAAAAGATGAGGGGTCTTGCCCTTGGGTTTCTTGAGTGCTGAAACACCGAAACCTATTCACGCTAAACCGATTCGGGGTTTTGTGTACCAGGATTTCACGACTGTAGAAAATCCACAGTAGAGAGTTTCCTTACCTTTCGAAACTCCGATCCCTGAATTCACGATAAGGAAATTTATATATGAGATTAATGGTTGTGAGCCTCCCCTAATCCGATGGTCCATAGAGCTCCAACAGATCCTTGGATCTACGGTCCTGGATCCCATCGCTACTTGCGAAGGTTGAAGGGGTCGAGGTATTAACGCATGTTCTCCTCCTTTAGATCCATTGGTCTTGACAAATCTGGGGTATTTCCGAAAGGATTCTGACCGTTTGTCTACCAAACGATGGGGTATTCTATTTCAATAAATGGGACTTGCTATCCTTTCTAAACTTGATTCACGAGATTCAACCTCTCGAGGCTTCGAACTCCCACGACTTCGAATCTTGAGAGAACTACTCTTTCTTGTACAAGGTTTTCAGACCCAGGTCATCGGGACCTTCAGAGGGTTCTTGGGTAATTATCCCTAGGCTTTGTGATCTAACTGAAAATCCTCCCTAATTTTCTGAGCTATGACTCTATGACAGGGGTAAAGTAAACTCGTGGGTTTACCATAACGGTAGTCTTTTCAAGGAACTCACTCTGGCTATGGAATGCGAGGAAACTTCCTCGGAGGAGGTGCCTTCGGGAAATCAAACTAGGACATAGCATGAGTCAAGTAGATGGAACAAATCTCAAATGAACATACTCGTAATATGAACTTATTCATTCTATGCATAAACCGATTATGGTCATATAAGTATAAGCATGCATCCATTATTTCCAATCAAAACACCAGGCAAACACTTCTATACAGAAACCATTTATGAGTGTACAAACATGAGCATGCATCTAGGATATTCAATTCAAGATACAAGATATAAACACTTATGAGAAAACACCAAGTGTGACGTGAATACTGAGAGGGGTGCTCGTTTCCACCCAACCATAGGCTCAGTGACTCCAAATGGATTTACCACTAGCCACCCTCGAGCTAGACCACGATGCTTGAGATTTAGTCTCCTACTTCCATCTCAACGGAAGTCAAGGATGAAGGTTACTCTCCTTCTCCTCTGTTTAGAACTCCCTATATTTCCATAGCTTCTCCAGTTTTCTTCCGCGATACCTGTCGTGTGCATCCTCTCTTTCCCCTTTCCCACACTTCCTTTCTTTCCTTTTCTGGAAGATTGCATGTGGCGCAAATTCCCCCGTCCATGGTCAGGTCTGGGAGATTCTACGGATGGGTGGTTTGCCCCCATCCCCTCATTAACTCTTGAGGAGCCTCCCCACCTACCATCCTGGTGGGTAATTTATTCTAGGGTTAGAGAGTTGCTTTGGTCTTTGAGCAAGTAAAAACCAGTACAATATTGGTTTGGTGGAAGTTAACGCAACCATTCCAGGTCCCTTCTGTTAACTCCCAAAATAGAAACATTATTTTGGTTGGGTTTTACGGTGGATAGCATGGCTATTGATGGTTTCCTCAATTCATTGTTGAGTCTTTTAGCTGCAAAATTTTAGATTTTGGTTTGACTTAAATTTGGATTGTAAAGTCTTCTTTTTCAAAATTGTCATTTTTTACTTTCCACAGCTAACTTGTTTTCAAGGGTTTATTGTGCGTTGTGGAAAGTGCCCACTTTCAACAGCTAAGGAGATCGTTTCATCAGTCGGCGCACTGTTGAAAGTGTCAAATATTAAAAGGTTATTAAAATCAGTTCTCGGATGGCGCGCTGTGGAAAGTGCATACTTTCCACAGCTAACAGGGGCTTACAAAGAGGCGCGCTGAGGAAAGTCAAGATTATCAACAGCTAACAGAGGCTGTACTCCCGGGTTGGCAACATCAAATCAAATCTTTGTTTCCATATC
>ML776815.1:112747-153984 GCA_009831015.1 Picea engelmannii
ACCACCCTCCTTCCATCACTTCTTCTCTAAAATAAAAATCTAAGGTTCAAGCAGTGGAAGATCACATCGAGAATCAACAACAAGTTCTCCAAATCTTAAAGGACAACCTGACCATGGCACAGAATCGCATGAAACAACAAGTAAATCAACATTGTAGTGAAAGAAGTTTTGAAGTAGGGGATTGGGTGTTTTTAAGACTAAAACCATACAAACAAATGTCCCTCAAGCAATCCAAGAAGGATAATAAATTATCACCAAAGTACTATGGCCCTTATAAGGTGTTGCAAAATATTGGTACTATGGCATACAAATTAGAGCTGCTTGCATATTCACGAGTACACCCAGTTTTCCATGTTTCATGCTTAAAGAAGGTTATAGGCGACAAGATCTCGATTCAAACTATATTGCCAGAACTTGATGAGGAAGGAAAAATCATATTGGAACCTGAATCCATCACTGACACAAGAATTCGCCAGCTGAGGAATAGATCCATTTCAGAGTATCTCATTAAATGGAGGAAACTACCGGCTGAAGATTCCACTTGGGAAGATGAGTCCTTTATAGAGAAGCATCCAGAGTTACTCAAGCATTGCGGACAACACTTGTCTCAAGGTGAGGGGCATGTTAAGCCCTAATATTGGCTCATTACCCCTTAATCAGGGCATATTATATTAGTAATGTTATTTTATTTATGTCAGCTTTAGGCCCTTAGTTGTAATTATACCTCCTAGTCTCCTATATATACCAAGGAGACATTTTCATTTTGAATCATCTTGTACTTGAACATTTAAGTGGGGTAAAAGGAGGTTGTCCCCTCAAAGAGGCTTATTATATGAAATTATCTCTTTTTCAAGGCATTGAGTACTTTTTTTGAGGTTTTTCTATGCTATATTGGTATTTGGTTCTTAACAGAAATGTTGGTTTCACTTAGTTTGCCTATATTGTCGTATTGGAAACCATATTTCTTTTTTTATCACAATTGTGAGAAATTCCCTAGGGTCGTCACTCTTGCGACGATAATTCAAGTTCGTCGCAATTTCCACGTGACATAAAATGACATTTCAGATACTCAATATTCGTTGCAATATCCACGACATAATGTCTCAAGAGCATTGAAATAGCTGTCACAAAATGAGCCAAATTTGCTAGTGACTCGGATAGCCAATAAAATGCTACCACGTGTCTTTGTCTGATCTGTCGACAAAATGCGAAAAAATATTCTTTGATTCCCTGATTTCGGAGTGGTGAAACTTCCCCAATTTTTTTGATGTCGAATGAGCGATATTGAAGAAAGAATATTCTTAGATACTATATATGTTAGAGTGTTGTAACAATATTTGGAAACTAGAATCTGAAAACTTGACTCTAAACCGCTTGACACTATCCCATCAGCTCCTAATATTGAACAAACTCTGGCTGTTGATCTGGAAGATCTCCACTCTAGATCTGATCTCAGTCATTCATATCCTTAAACAGAGAAATAAAGTCTTGGTATGATGAATCAACGATCATGATTGATTATTTTCCTTGGTCTAACGGTTCTTGTTTCTCTACACCTACAAAAGGGTATTGAACTATGTTCTCTGAAGGGATTCAACCCTCAATTGACCTGCGCATAAATGAAAACTTAACTTTTGTTCTTCCATGATCTTAAATCAATTCCATGATGAATTCAATCGATCATTCTCACCTTGGATACATTGATCTCTTTGATGATTGATGATCACTCACGGTCCATCTTCTTTGGTAAGAATATTTAACCTTATTGGATCCACAATCTCCACATGTTCATGGAAGGTTCAATATAGACTATAATAATTTCACACAGGTATATCAATACAACAGAAAGACATCCACTCTCACACTAACACAGAGAGCCCATAAACACAAAATTCTATTAATGAATTGTTGTACACAATTTACATTAGACATTCAGTCTTCCTAGCCTAATTTACATTTATTTGGCCTATCCCTGCCCTTAGGCCACACTTGGCCTCTTACACACTCCTATAATTATCCTCTCTCTATATAACTTGAACCACGTCTCAGATCCCTTGTAATTCCCTTAGGCTTACATATTTAATTACAAAGGATTCTGACTCCATAATTTGGTTCAGATCCTAAAATATCTCAACTAAGGATTTATCATATCCACAAAATCCTCAAGAGATAAACACACACCTAAACATCTCTCTAAATATTACAAATTCTCAATATCTACTTAAACAAGACAGATCCAATTTCATATTAATAAATCTCAAATTAACAACCCCTATCCTATACAATTATTCTAGAATTCATAGGAAAATACAATAATTCAAACTTAGGGAACCCACTCCATTAATAAATTCAAAGACCCCCTAGGTCTAATCACCAAGATTGTTTTTGGAGGAAAAATGATCCTACATCAGACTCACAGGGTTAAAATGTTTCATGATATCTTGATCTTGATTATTCAATTACTTTTATCTTCTTTAATGCCTCTGTTGATGTTGTCCATATGCTCTGTTTCATGATTGATGTCCACTAGGATCCCAAATATTATGTTGCTTCCTACTTATCTTGTTTTCTACTATTGCATTGTTGTTGTATGAAACCTTCCAGAATCCCATACCTTACTCTGTTTTTGTGCAACATATTTTCTTTCTTTAGTAAGTTGTTGTTACACATTATTTTCTTCATACCTATGACCATTAATGTTGTAAACCTATCTTTTGCCTTCAGAGGGGTCAATGGCCTGAGTTCCTGAAGAGAGAAGGGAGAAGAACTTTTCCTGAGAAAAGAAGTTGCATTTTCCTGTGTAAAAACCTTATAAAAAAGGAAGTTCGCAGGCTACCTATGTATTAGGGTGCGAGAATGCCTAATTCTCATAGGCTGCATCATAGCTAGGGTGCAAACAGTTCGTAGGTTGCACTATAAGCAGGGTGTGAGAATGCTTACACGTGGGAAAAATGAGTTTTTTCTCGAATCTTCTAGAAGGAGAAACCTCCATGGTGAGGTGGCATCTGAATGGTTTGGATCTTACTCGCTTTCATGATTTAGTGGGATCATCCTAACCTCCTCACCTTATCCTCTTCAACTTATAAAAGGAGAGGAGCTCTCATGGAGAAAGGGTTCTTAAGATTTTGTTAGCTTGGAGCTTTTGGTTGGCTTGGAATTATTAGCTTGGTTAGAGTGGCTTTGAGATTTGCTTTGTCAAGATAGATTGTGAGTATCTATCAGATCCATGGTATCTGAATTATTGGAGTGAAAGTGTGTGGGGAATGAAGGACAGTTGGAAGGGATCTTACGACATCAAGGCCATGGTTGTAATCTCTCTTTCACATTTAATATGATATAGCAATATGATTCTGTCCTATAAATCTTGTTGTGTTTTATTGTATGATTCCTTGATCACATACATAGGTTTATATTGAGTTTATGCTATTACTATCACTTTGGTTGGTTTCATTATTTTGCAGGATCATCATTGTATGAGCATTGGAACGGAGCTAGGATGGCGATGGCGAGAGGAAGAAACATTTAAATGGTATGTCACTCATCCCTCTTTAGTTAGTAAATTCAATACTTAAAACTTAAGGAAAGCGTCATGTTCTATCCTGTTTTGTTCTAGATCCAGGCGGATCTAGGGAGATCAGTTAGTGTCCACACCTACCAATTAGTCTGATAACAGTTGTATTGGCATGTTCTTATTCTTCATCTTCTATTATTTCCACTTGGAAATCCTCATCAAATTATTCCATAACTCCTCAATGTCCAGTCTTTCCTCTTGATGGTACACACCATTGCCTCAATTTGTCTACTGTAAATCTCCATAGAAAATTTGTATGGTTGTTTCCATCTCTTTATCTTCACATCTCTCTCTGTCCTTAGGTCTTTGAGAACCTTGATCACTAAATAAAAACCTATGCAAACAATATTGCATATCCTTTAGTTGCATGCTCAATCTACATGATTGCTCAATCAAATTTTGTTCTTGGAATTTATTAAAATGATAGATTTGTTGCAAACACTTTATACCTCTTTGTAAGGATTCCTCCAGGATCATGCACCAATGATCTTCAACACCATCCTCATCCACTGTCATTTCTTCTTTAGCAGGATCCATACTTGCATCATTATATCCTTGCATATCCTTTTCCAAGATTCTGTGTACTTCATCCTTTAAAGTATCCCCAAGCCAACTATTTGTCCTCTTTGCATATTCATCATCTCCATCCTTTGAATATGCATAACTTCCTCTTTCACATCTTTCAAGAGACAATTTTACATCTTCCTCAGACATGACATATTTATGGATCTATCTTTCCTCTATGCCTTCATGATGAAATTATTCCTCTAGGACAACTACAAGTGGTTTCCTATCTCCATGACCTATAAGTCCTGCAAACACACACAAATCATCAATTTTAAAAACATGATACTCTTGAGTCTCTTTAGATTCCTCTAGCATCTTTTCCTTATCTTGGACTAAACTTTCCAAGATATTCGTGAGGTTTGTATTATAAACCTCATCTTCCTCTACAAGCATTACTCCCTTCTCTGGTTCACAAAAGTGAACTACTAGTCTTACCCCAAGGACTTCTTATACTCAACTTCTCTGAGTTCTTCTTCTCTGATCTAAGATTTCAGCCTATTTCTTTGCTTCCTTGTAATCAATTGTCTACTAGGCCATTTAGCCTTCCTCTTTAGTCTCTAACCATATCTTTGGTCTTCATTGATTTATTTTAGTAGCTCTATAATCATGCTAAGTCTCTCCTTTATCTTAGAAAAGTCTCTATCAAACTCCTATTGAACCATAATTCTTTTGTCATTTTCTTTGGAATTCTCTCTCCTCTAGTTGTGGCTTCTCTCTGAACCTTTGACATGACTATCAGTGGTCATATCCATCTCCTCCTTTCTTATGAACTTTTGCTAGTCCACTGTGATTTGCATCAAGCCTCTGTAGCAAGTCTCCTCTACCTACCACTCAATACTTCACCAAGCTTCTTCCTAATCTTTGGCCTTTTTCTATCATGGGTTCTCTCCATTGGAAACTTCTGAGCACTCCTCTACTGTCGTCTAGCTCTGCACCTACTCACTTTCCCCTAAGAACTCTATCATTCTCCTCACTTCCAATCTTCAACTGGAAGTGTTACAACATCCCTTATTGTAAGTTTATTCTACCACAAGCTCTTTCACTTGAGAGATCTACTTTCTCCCTTCTTCCGTTTTCATAGGTCTACTCGATGCAAATGGATGCTACCATTCCTTCTCCCTTTGTTGCTACCTTCTAACTATCATTAACATTGTTAATTAAAATCCATACATAAAAATTTGACCTATACCTTCAAGATCTATCATGAGACCTTGTCTCCTCTACTTCTTTGGTTGAAATGACCTCAACCTGCAATACTTCACTAAGGAATTATATATGCAATTCCTTTTTATACTTTTCTGCATAATCTACTCATTTTTTTTGCATAATCTACTCAGACTTCCTTCTGTTGAATTTATCATTTTCTATGTATCCTCTGTGTAGTGTCACTTATCTTCAGTATCATCCTTCTGCAATTGCTAACTTGTAGATTTCCCTTTTCTATTTTAGAGAAAAACTTGGATTTTATACAAAAAATGATGATCTCTCGGCCTATAATTCCCACAAGTGCATAATTCTTAGTTAATTCTACTGCAACTACAGACTTGAGCTGCTTCTAAATCCAATGTGCGGACCTAAATTTCCTCTTTTAACAAAGATCAAAATTATCTTTGTTTATGCAGCTTCATATTTTCTATGAGAAGCTCTCATTTCATCCTCAGATCCTTCCTTAA
Organism: Picea engelmannii; assembly: GCA_009831015.1. Lineage (NCBI taxonomy): Eukaryota > Viridiplantae > Streptophyta > Pinopsida > Pinales > Pinaceae > Picea > Picea engelmannii. The sequence goes on from ML776815.1 coordinate 118,559, forward strand.
CATAGTTTTTGTAGTCTTAGTTATCACACCATTCCATTAGCACTCAAAACCAAGTGCTCATTCTCTTAAGTGTTATAAACTTACATTAAATCTTCATTCACCAACTCTTAGGGGCTTAATTCATATTTCACTCTTTGTCATTGATCATCACATAAAGGATGATCTTGATTTGTCATTAGAGTGTGGAATCAGACTCCAGTGAAACTCCTCTCCTTTCAAACCCCGAAGGTGTGCACAACTCCATCATTAATCTGTTCCTACATGTAATTGTTGTTGTTGTTTGGACTTATCCGATCATACTTCTCTCCTGCTATGCACTCTTTCGGTATTTGACTAGTAGAACATCCTCTACTGTCGATTATTAATATCTAATGTCGACAACTCTTTAAATTTCACTTCCACTGTGACAGGTCTTCGTCAGTCAACTTGCACATGTATGCCATGTGTCACCTTTACACTCATGGATCCAACTGCCATGTTTCCACTTTATATTCGCTAGTGCCACATGTCCTGGTTCTTTTCATCTGCCACATGTCTCTTCCATGGTTGTTGATCTATTCAACTCTAAATAGATGCCATCCATTGATTAGTTTCCTTCTATCAGAGTTCCTCCAGCTCGTGGACTATACAGACTCCTATAAATCCACTCCAACAACCAATAAAATGTTTCCACGCATCTTCTTTTGATCTCTCGACAAAATGTGATAAAATATTCTTTCATTCCATGATTTCAAAGTGGTGAGGCTTCCCCATTTTTCTTTATGCCGAATGAGTGGTATCGAAGAAAAATATTCTTCGATATTATATTTGTCGGAGTGTTGTAACAAGCTCTGGAAACTGGACTTAAAACTTTCACTCTGAACCACTTGACACTATCCCATCAACTTTGAATACTAAATAAACTATGGTCATTGATCTAGAAGATATCCACTTCATATCTGATCTCAGTCGTCCAAATCCTTAAACATAGAAATAAAGTCTTGGTCCGATGAATCAACGATCACAATTGATCTTTTGCCTTGGTTCGACAATTCTTGTTTCTCAACACATACTAAATCGTTTTGAACTCTTTTATTTGAATGGATTTGACCCTCAATCAGCTTGTGCACAAAAAGGAACTTAACTTATGTTCTTCCATGATCTTAAATTGATTCCATGATGAATTCTACCGATCATTCTTGCATTGGATACATTGATCTTTTCAATGATTGATGATCACTCACGATCCATCTTCTTTGGTAAGAACATTTAACCTTGGTGGATGCATAACCTTCACACACTCATGGAATGTTTGATACAGACTGTAATAATTTGACAGAGACATCAATACAACAGAAATACATACACTCTCACACTAACACAAAGATCCCATAAACATAGAATTATATTAATGAATTGTTGTACATAATTTACATAAGACATTTAGTCTTCCAGGCCTAATTTACATTTAATTGGTCTCTCCTTGGCCTTAGGCCACACCTAGCCTCTTACACACTGTTGAAATGGGTACTTGACACTAAGAGGGGAGGGGTGAATCAGTGTCACATAACTATTGGACAATTTTCACTTTTCACACATTAACTGAACACCAAATATATATTTCATTTTCTTCAAACAATATATATAAAAGAATAAATTCTTTATTTATTTATTTTAACTTGAATGAATACATAAGATCAATCTTTGAATATCATCTTCAAACAATTTTGAGAGACCCAGCTTGTAGTTCTCATATCCAATTGAGAAATGAGGAATCCAATCCTCATAACAAGTCCTAGCTTTTTTATCTCAGATCCAATTGAGATGTGAGGGATCCAATCCTCATACAAGATCCATCTTGTAAAGAGGCACCAACCTGATAGAATGAATCTTCATTCAATCCATTATATATAAATATATATACTTCAACAAATTCAACTACATTTATTCTCACCATTCCTTCTTGTTTAGATATTCTTCCAACTAGTGTGAATTTGAATCATTGTGTCTTCTGATATTTGAATCATTGTACCTTTTCATTTAAATGATAATATTAATCTTTAATTAATTTCATTTTTCCTTTTATCCTTTATTCATAATACTCATGAATTAACTCTCTTTTAATCATGATTGTGTGTCGGTTCTTTTGTTTTCATGAGTTGATCACATACATGGATCAACTCATCATATCATTCTCATGCTTCTTCTATATTCTCTATTCACCAACAGATCATATTTGATCTCTTATGGATCCTCTGTATTGTTCTGATGTTAAATTCGTGTTGAATTAAGTCTGTATTAGGTGCTTCCTTCAAATGATTTCATATGATCGCAGGCGTAGAACCACGGGCTTTATCAATTTAAGAGCTTCCTCATTTTACTCTCATTTCTCTATTCCATACAAATAGCGACAGTGACCCGATGCTAGGCCAAATGATCGCTTGAGTGCTTATTAGAATCAATGGTCACGATTCAATATCCCTATGAGATGGACAGCTGAAGGAACTTCTCCCTTCGAAACTTCGGGATTTCAACTTTTCAAACCTTTCAAAACTTCTGAATCATATTTCCTTAACAGATCAGACGATTTACATTTATTTCATGGAAATGGATCAAGCGTCAGATTTGATTCTTACAAGGCTTAATATGATAGCCAGGACTTAATAAAGTGTTGAGATGAATGGCCACCTTTTACTATGGGACTTCGGCTATTATTCTTATGCTATCCTTCCACTATATTTTGATCAATGGTTGAGAGTACACCTAACATCAGATCGATGGTCAAGATCTACTTCGGGTCTTCGGACTTCAGAGATTTCAAATCTCGACCCCTTCTTTCCTTCATACGTCAATCTTCCGAAGTTGTCAATCCACTAATGTGTGTCCCTTTCGGATCAACAACTATGATCCTTTCGCATCTCTGGACTTTGGAATTCTCAAGTCTCAACTTTCACTGTAGTATGATCGACGATCAATAATGCTCCCGAAGTGATCTTTCATATCTCTAATCCTTGCTGACGTGGTCTCCTATATGCCTTTTGCTGACGTGGTCTGTCACGTGTCTTTGCTGACGTGGTCTTCCATATGTCCTTGTTGATGTGTTCTGCCACACGTCCTTTCTGACGTGATCTTACATATGTATTTGCTGACATGGTCTATTGACGTAGATATCCCATACATCCTTGCTGATGTGATTTGTTGACCTGGTCTAACACATGTCCTTGTAGACATGGTCTGTTGCATATCCTTGCTGACGTGGTCTACTGAACAACAAACCTGATCCAATGGTCATCGTATGTCCTCCAAATTCGATGGTCCTTATTCATTTTGGATTTCCAGGCTTCGGGTATTTCAAATATCAAGCTTTTTGGAGCGTAACCTCCTCGCATCTTTATACCCGAACTAAATGTTCTTCATCGATCATTATCCTAGATTGATCAATCGATCTTGTCTTCCATGCAAATCTTCTATCTTATGTTGTCCTTCCACTTATAATTACCCAACGGCTAACGAAAATTCGCATAAATAAGATATCAGATCTTTTACCTCACTTATCCTATCCTTCCACTCGAAATTGATTTGACGAATAATGGGAATTCAGGTTTGATCCAATGGCTAGCGGGTATTTGGATAATCTAACTCTCAACCCTTTTACATTGCTTAAACTATCCTTCCACTTTAAAATGATCTGATGGATGACGAGAATTCAGGTTTGATCCGGCAACTGACGGATATTCAGTTAATCGAATTATCAATTGTTTTTCCCCGCTTATCCCATCCTTCCACTTAAAAGTGATCCAACGATTGTGAAGATTCTCGAAGAAGATCCATGATAAAGGATGATTGTGGAACCACAACTTGCGAGTGATTTAAATCATCACCCAAACTCCGCAATTGGAATTTGTGCATTTTTTTTGAGTCAACCACAGTCGTTGATCTTTGAAGCTATAAGATCAAATGGTCCTGACTAATTGCGGGATTGGAACTAGCGCGATATTTAATTTTTCTTTCAATCTTCACAATTCATCCCTATCATTGATCCGATGATTGCACATCTGACGGTGACGATTTAATATGACTTAATCTTATCGTTTGTTGGATAAAATGCAGTTGTGTATCTTTGGAGCTATGAGATCTAATGATCTAGACCGATTGCAGGATTGTAACTAGAGAGTAGTTTAATTATTCTTTCGCTCTCCGCAATTCATCCCTGCCATTGATCTGGCTTGCAGATCTGATGGTCACGATCTTCCAACAGTCCTCAAGCCCATGGTCACTCATATGACCGATGTCTATTATATGAGACAATCAACACTGTCAAATTCTTGATCGGACGGCTGCTGAGGCTTCTCACCTTTTCCTGTTCTCTTCATTCGCTAACTATCCTGAGATTTAATAACTGTTTGTGCATTCTTTTATGCATTGATAATTTAGTCGCTAATTTTCTTGAGATTTGATCATAGGAACATTGTTGATGCTCTTCATTCGCTAACTATCTTGATCTTTAAAAATTGTTTGTGCATTATTTTATGCACTGATAGTCAGTTGCTAATTCTCCTAATCTTTGATCATAGGAACATTGTTGATCCTATCGTGATCAACAATAATCATGAATTGCTTCAGCCTTAAGGTGATGTTCTTTTGTCGATCTCCTTTTATTTTCCTCCTGATATTAACCTTGCTACTATGCTTATTGTTTGACATTCTCTTTCCATCATTGACCCTTCATTACACATGGAAAGACCTTATTGGCCATCTTGACACTAATTCCAACTGTATAACTGATCATGACTAATTCATGTTGCCATCATAACAACTTATCATGATTGTTTCCATCATAACAACTTATCATGATTGTTGACATCAATGACAACACATGAATGACAATATGTCCAACAATCTCCCCCTTTGTCATTGAGGGAAACACATTAACTTCATACAAAAACTCCCCTTCTGATGATGCTTCTCTCCTCTAAAGTTACTCTCCCTCTTTGACATCAATGGAAAAGTGTTGATTCCCTTATGATCAACCTTTGTTTTTCTGCATTTTGTTGACCACAATATGAGCTTGGGGAACTCTCCTTGGAATCATGTTCTGTCTGCCATAACTAAATGACTCCCCCTGTCAATATGCTCTCTCTCTGCTTCTGACTATTCTCCCCCTTTGTTTCTGAAAGGATAGCTCTTCCTGACAAGGTTTATTCCCTTATTAATTTACTAACATCTTATCTCAGTTTATTGGAATTTTTGTGTTTAAATAAGTAATCTTCTTGATGCAAATTTTTTAGTGATCAAGTTTTTTCAAAACTTAATCTAATTACTTTCTTATTCAATAATCAAAATACTCCTACTGAGTTATTACTAATTTTCGTTTGTCAAATAGAACAAGAGTATGAATCTTTCGAAGTTGTTTTTCGGATAATCCACAATTGATGACAAAAATGACACCAACTGTGGATTATCCGGCAAACAACTTCGAAAATACTCACCACAGAAATCTGAAAAAAGTATGAATCTTAATGATATTTTTTATATTCTTCTTATTCGTCTTTGATATTTCACAGGAATATCAATTGAGGAATTATACCAATTGATTTAAATACCAATTTTTTATCAATTGATCTTTGTTGAATGATACTCCTTGACGTTTTCTTCTACCTTTATTTTTTTTTCTTCTTGTATTCTTCAATTAACCCTACCAATGATTTTTCTTTTGACCACTTTATAGATAGTCAATATTTTCCATATGTTAATTTAGAAATTTGTTGAAATAATCCTTTGATTTTGTAAAACCAATTTAAACTTCTTTTTATATTTTCTTTCTTTTGCTAATAACTTATGACATCATCAGAATTTTGTGTTGTCCCATATTCTTCTATAGGTACTTCCTTTTCTCGAGATTGATTTATCTCATATTGAATTTAACATTATTTATTAGGACTTTTACCCATCATGTTCTTATTATTAGTTTCTTCATTTTCAGGTGTAATAACATTTTTCTTGTTTTCTCCTTCATATTTTCTTCTCCATATCTTTCTGTGAGATATTTTGCTTTTTGGATCTTCTATCTCTAATTGTGTTTTTGGAAATTTGTCATCTCCTTTCTTCTTCCAACTTTTATTAGGATTTTTCATTGACTTGAATGGCTTATTCAAATATTGACTTTTTGTATTCTTGCAGTTTTTGGATTTGTGCCCAACAAAATTACATCTCCAACATCTAATTGAGTTTTTGCATTTTCTTGTATATCCTTTCTCTAGTTTCTTGTAGTCCATTGCTTTATGTCCAAAGCTATGACAAGAAAAGCAATAGCCATTGAATATGTTTCCTTTCTTGAATTTATTTTGGCTTGAAGGATCTGTCATTTGATTTTCTACTTCCTTTTTACTTCTATAGTTGTCTTCCTTAACAAGGTTCATGACTTGTAATTGCTTTGTACTTGAACCTTTTCCTTTTAAGAAAGATGATCCTTTCTCATGTTTGTAAATGTGCTCCATTTGTTATTGTATCCAAGACCAATTTTGTCATCAGTTGATCTTTGTCTCTTCCAAATCTTATCTAAGATAGTTGAGCTATTCTAGAAATTGACAATCTTGTTTGTCTTTTCATTCATCTTTCTGAGATTGATTATTTCTAACTTCAACATGTGACATAATTCTTCCTTTTTAGTCAATTGAATCTTCAGGGATTCTTCCACTTCTTTAGCATGTTCAAGTTGAGTCTTTAGATTTATGACAATTTCTTTTGTCTCATCCAAGACTTCTTTTCATTTAGTAGTTTTTTCATATTTCTTCAATTCTCCCATGTCTTTTGTTAGATCAAAAAATTTGGTTTTCAATATTTTGATTTATTCCTCGTATTCTATCTGAATCCTTTTGAGTTTGATGGTTCTCTTTCAAACATTTGGCATGATTCTTCCTTTTTAGTTATTTGAATCTTCTGAGCTTCTTCCTTTTTCTTAGCTTCCTTTTTAATTTCTTCAAGTTGAGTGTTTGACTTCTCAACCTCCTTTCTAAGATTCACAACTTCTGCTTCCAGCTTATGACATGATTCTTCTCTTTTGTTCAACTGGTTCTTCACTACCTCCTCTTTTCTTTTGGCTTCTTCAAGTTGGGTTTTCAGATCGACATTGCTTTTTCTTAGTTCTTTTAGATCTACAAGGTTTCTACTAAGTTCAACATCTTCCTTCTTTTCTTATTTTTCTTGACTAATTTCATTCTTAAATTTCTCAATCTCCTCTTCTTTTTCTTCTAACTGAACATTTTGCTCAGATATGATTTTTTCATTGTCTTTGAGCATTTCCTCTATTTCCATGATATGTTTTTGACTCTTTTCAATAAGTTATTTAGTGTAGTCATGGTTAGATTGATCTAACTGTTGTAGTAGCATCATATATTTATGTTGGAGTTTATTCATCTCTTCTAGAGTGCACAGGGTTGTGTACTCAAGATTGTCAAGATCCTCCACAAGAACTTTAATATGCATATAATTTCCTGGTTCCAAATGAATCTCTCCTATAGCAGCTGCAACATCATTTTTAAGATTATGTAATTTTTCTTTAGTGATTATTGAGGTATGGCTCAATTCCTTGATGAGGTTGTCTTCCTCACTGTTGACTGAGATTTGCATCAAATCTTGTATTTCATTCTGATTAGAAATCTTTTTCTCTATATTATGTACTTCAATTTGATTGCAGTTTTCGTTTTCTGTAGCTTATTCATTATCTTAATAAGAATTCTCTTCTTCTAAGTTTTGTTCATTATTATGATAGGAGTCCTCTTCATTAGAGTCACGTTCTTTATTCTGATAGGAATCCTCTGTATCTGAGTCTTGTTTCTCACTTTGACTGGATTTTGCTTCTTCTTGTGTTTCATTCTAATAACAATTTTCTAGTTGAAGCCATAATTATTTGGCAGATTTGTAGTGCTTCATCTTTTCTTTGACTTGATCTGACAATCCATCATGTATTGCTTTTAAGGCTACTGAATTGTTTCTCTTTGCTTCCTTTGCAGTTTTGTATTTTCTCTTTGAAGTAGTTAAGTGCCAAGGATTACTTACTACTGAATCCCAAACTCCATATCCTCTTGACTTCATATATCTTTCCATATTTTCCCTCCATGATAAATAATTTGTTCCATAAAATAAGGGAGATTCATTTGTGGAGATAGAAATTTGTCCATCCATTTCTTCTGAATCTACCTTCAGTGTTTAAGTTGTGCTCAAGGAACCCTCTCTGATACCAATTGTTGAAATGGATACTTGACACTGAGAGGGGGGTGGGGGAGGGGGGGAATCAGTGTCATGTAGCTATTGGACACTTTTCACTTTTCACACATTAACTAAACACAAAATATTTATTTCATTTTCTTCAAACAATATATAAAAAAGAATAAATACTTTATTTATTTATTTTAACTTGGATTAAGATCAATCTTTGAATATCATCTTCAAACAATTTTGAGATACCCAACTCTCTGTTACAAGACCCATCTTGTAGTTCTCAGATCCAACTGAGAAATGAGGAATCCAATCCTCATAAAAAGTCCCATCTTGTTGATCTCAGATCCAACTGAGATGTGAGGAATCCAATCCTCATACAAGACCCAGCGTGTAAACAGGCACCAACCTGATAGAATGAATCTTCATTCAATCCATTATATATAAATATATATACTTTAACAAATTCAACTACATTTATTCTCACCATTCCTTCTTGTTTATATATTATTCCAATTGGTGTGAATTTGACTCATTTTGTCTTTTAATATTTGAATCATTGTAACTTTTCATTTAAATGATAATATTAAACTTTAATTAATATCATTTTTCCTTTTATCCTTTATTCATAATACTCATGAATTAACTCTCTTTTAATCATGACTGTGTGTTGGTTCTTTTGTCTTCATGAGTTGATCACATACATGGATCGAATCATCATATCGTTCTCATGCTTCTACTGTATTCTTTGTTCACCAACAAATCATATTTGATCTCTTATGGATCCTCTGTATTGATTTGATGTTAAATCTATGTTGAATTAAGTCTGTATTAGGCACTTCCTTCAAACCATGTCATATGATCGCAGGCATAGAACCACGGGCTTTATCAATTTAAGTGTTGCCTTATTTTACTCTCATTTCTCTATTCCATACGACTAACAGTAGTGACCAGACGCTAGGCCCAACAATCGCTTGAGCACTTATTAGAATCAATGGTCATGATTCAATATCCCGATGAGATGGATGGCTGATGGAACTTTGCCCTTCGGAACTTTGAAATTCTCAAGTCGCAACTTTCACTGTAGTATGATCAACGATCGAGAATGCTCCTGAAGTGATCTTTCAGATTGGACGACTCGCATCCTTGCTGACGTGGTCTCCCATATGCCCTTTGTTGACGTGGTATGCCATGTGTCCTTGCTGACGTGGTTTGCCATATGTCCTTGCTGACGTTGTCTGCCACATGTCCTTGCTGATGTGGACTACTGATGTGATCAGCCATATGTCTTTGATGACATGGTCTGCTGACGTAGATCTCTCACATGTCCTTGTTGATGTGGTATGTTGATGTGGTCTGCCACATGTCATTGTATACGTGGTCTGCTACGTGTCTTTGTTGACATGGTCAACTGACCAATAACCCTGATCCAACAGTCATCGCATGTCCTCCAAATCCGATGGTCCTTATTCATTTTGGATTTCTGGGCTTCGGGTATTTCAAATCTCAAACTTTCGGGAGCGTAACCTCCTCACATCTTTATACCCGAACTAAATGTTGTTCGTCGATCATGATCCTAGATCGATGGATCAATATTTTATGCAATGCAACTCTTCTATCTTATCCTTCCCTTCCACTTAGAATGATCCAACGACTAACGGAAATTCACATCAATGAGATCTCATATCTTTTACCTCACTTATCCTATCATTCCACTCGAAATTGATTCGATGGCTGACAGGAATTTGGGTTTGATCCAACGGCTGGTGGGTATTTGGATAATCGAACTCTCATCCCTTTTACCTCACTTAACCTATCCTTCCACTTTAAAATGATCTGACGACTGAAGGGAATTCAGGTTTGATCTGACAGATGATGGATATTCGGTTAATCGAATTCTCAATCGTTCTTCCTCGCTTATCCTGTCCTTCCACTAAAAAGTGATCCAACGGTTGTGAAGATTCTCAAAGCAGATCCACGATCAAGGATGAGTGCGGAACCACAACTTGCGAGTGATTTAACTCGTCACCCAAACTCCGAAATTGGAAGTTGTGCATTGTTGGTGAGTCAAACAGAGTCATTGATCTTTGAAGTTATAAGATCGGATGGTCCTGAATAATTGCAGGATTGGAACTAGCGTGATATTTAATTCTCCTTTCGATCTCCACAATTCATCCTTGTCATTGATTTGGTGATTGTGCATCTGACGGTCATGATTTAATCTGACTTAATCTGATCGTTTGTTGGATCAACCATAGTCATAGATCCTTGGAGCTATGAGATCTGATTATCTAGACCAATTGCGGGATTGTAACTAGAGAGTTGTTTAATTTTAATTTCTCTCTCCGCAATTCTTCCCTGTTGTTGATCTGGCTTGTAGATCCGACGGTCACGATCCTCCAATGATCCTCAAGCCCATGGTCACTCATATGACCGATGTCCATTATATGAGACAATCAACACCGTCAATTTATTGATCGGACAACTACTAAGGATTCTCACCTTTTCCTGTTCTCTTCATTCGCTAACTATCCTAAGATTTAATAACTGTTTGTGCATTCTTTTATGCACTGATAATTTAGTCGCTAATTCTCCTGAGCTTTGGTCATAGGAACATTGTTGATGCTCTTCATTCACTAACTATCCTGAGCTTTAATAAATATGTTTCCATTATTTTATGCACTGATAGTCAGTCGCTAATTCTCCTGAGCTTTTATCATATGAACATTGTTGATCCTATCGTGATCAATGATAATCACAAATTTATTCATCCTTAAGATGATGTTATTCTATCGATCTCCTTTGCTTTTCCTCCTGAGATTAACCTTGTTTCTCTACTTATTGTTTGAAATTCTCTTTCCATCATTGACCCTTCATTACACATGGAAATACCTTATTGGCCATCTTGACACTAATGCCAACTGTATAGCTGATCATGACCGATTCATGTTTCCATCATAACAACTTATCATGATTGTTGCCATCAATGACAACACATGAATGACAATATGTCCAACACACACTCCTCTAATTCTCCTCTCTATGTCTAACTTGAAGCACGTCCTGAATCCCTTTTAATTCCCTTAGGCTTACATATATAATTACAATCGATTATGACACCATAATTTGGTTCAAATCCTAAAATATCTCAACTAAGGATTTCTCAGATCCAAAAAATCCTCAATAGATATACACACACCTAAATATCTCTCTAAATATTACAAACTCTTGAGATCTACTTAAACAAGACAGATTCGATTTAATCAATATCAACTTAACAACCCCTATCATATGAAATCATTCTAGAATTCATAGTAAAATACAATTATTCAAACTTAGGAAACCCACTCCCTTAGTAAATTCAAAGACCCCCTAGGTCTAATCACCAATATTGTTTTTGGAGGAAACATTCTCATGTATCAATTACCAAGTCAGAGAAATCATCAATATCCTCTCAGACACTAGATAATCAATAAATTCAATTGTTGTTGCAAAATTACAACAATAAAATAACATATAACAACAACTAATGTTTTTCAACAACAATAAGAAAAATTGCTCTCGAGTATGGAAATTGAACATAGAAATTAATCCTTCAACATGTACAATAATTTCCAATTTCTAGACTATGATTTCGAGTAATTTTAGCCACTAATTCAAGTACATATTCAATAATTAAAGTAAACCCTAGTGGTTGTAGAAAATTTCCATAACAATAGCAATAAATATCATTTTTTTTTTCTAAAATTAGAGTTAGTAGCATTAGTAAATCACTTTGAGAGAGAATGCTAATTCTAAAGGTATTTTTCACCATAAGGAGGGTTCTATACTAGTGTCATTGTCTTTTCTAGGGAAAATGGAGTCAACTATGAAATACTTGAAGAAAGACTTCTATAATTTATAATAATGAAGTTCAAACCCTAAGGTGTAAAGCCTCTTGGGCCTTAGGACTAAACCTTCAAGAAAATGATTTCTAGGATGCAAATCCTATTGGGCCCTAGATGTTGTTTTCCCTCTTCTAGATGACCTAGGTCAAAGATCAAATGACTAAGATCAAAACCTTAAGGTGAAAAACTTCTTGGGCCTTAAGCCTGTGAATATTACCAAGAGACTAGGTCTCTTAATTCCTTAACCAAAATTGGACAAAAAAAAGTATTAAAGGAGAGAAATACTCATGTCTCTTACCTAGGATCTTACCAAACAAAGTAACATGCAATAAGAAATCAATTATCACATTATACCGTGATAAAGAATATTATCTTAAAGAAAATTAATTACTTCCATAAATCGTTATGATAAGAGATACTCGAGTTACAACAAGATATCATCAAAGGAAGCAAACCATCCACAAAAATATCATCTTCCAAGAGTAGCGCACTAGATCCAAGTGACAAAAGAGAAATAGAGAAAACTTTTCTAGAGTTCTCCACCTACAAGTGTGAGAGAAAGTGATCATGAAAATGATATGGAGTGTTAGACTTATTTATAAGGTAACCCTATTGCTCAATTATTCACAAAATGTCAACAATTCATCTTACAAGCGAGTCTAAATCCACAAATTACCCTCTACAAATGATAAATTATGAAAATAAGACAACAATGGTTACATGTGTGGTGATATCAAGCCTTGAATGGACTAGGAGATCTTCTCCAATTCCATGTGTCATTGTCCAAGGTGAAATCACGATGGGAGAATTCCATGCTACATCCCAAGTCATCACATGGTGTCAAAGTGGAAACAAACCCCATCATCTCCATCAAACCATAGCATGCCATCATCATTTAAATTCCTAGAATCCAAGGTGTAAAGGATAGAATCCAAGGAGGATAAATGTGTATGTCATCTATGTGTGTCATGAAATGATCTCCCAGTGTAGTCCTCCATCCAATGCATGATAGTCTCTAGGATGTAGAGCCTAGTGTCTGGGATTCTTTCCCATCTCTCTACCACCATGACCATATCTAGAATAAACGAGCCCATTTTCCCATTTTCAAAGGTCCATAAGATGTTAGAGACAATATTTGAGTGTCTCAACCCATTGGGTTATTCAATGCTCTACATCACACATGCCCTATCCTGCAATAAAGGCACAACATCCTTGGTGAAATATTGGGGCATCCTTTGAAGTACCATGTCAAGGAAATCCAAATAAAAACAAAGTATGAAATCAAGTAAAATTAATGTTCATAAGTCTATATATCAGTCCTTTGATCATACAAATTAAGTTATTACTTAAGATATAAGCCACATAGAAATTTCACATCAAGTATCCCCTTCAAATTTCACATTAGCTCAAGACTTTATGTAAGTTGTCAAGTTTGAATATGGGAGGACCTTGATCAAACCCTATTAGGTGTGCCACCCAAAATGGTGAAATAAAAAACCTAAGTAGAGGGATATGTCCCAGGGGAAGCATGAAATAAAAGAACCCTTCAAGAGTAAGTGTTATAGTGGTACATATCGAGGTTACTTCATGGATTATGGTGTCATTGAATCCACTTCTATGAGCGCCTTTGTGGAGGGTGTGCTTGCTCTTGAGTTACTACTTTCTAAGTGCTACATTTTTTTAACCCCTTAATCTTCGTTTTTATTTTCCTCTTATCATATTTTCAAGTCTCGTTTATAAGGTTTCAATCTATAGAATCATTTATTGGGACTAGGGTGAATGCGGAAAGGGTAGAGCTCAAGTATGGATTGGATTTTGAGAATCTTTTGTTATTTTCTCTTTCTTTCTTTAGCATTATTATTTTTTTATTCTTCTTTTTCTAGAAACTGCAAACAACCTACGTGCCTTTAGCCCCTCTTCTCATGAGAGAATGAACCATGACCCATTACCGAATTTTAGTACACTGTGACAGGCTCCATGATGGTAAGTGTTAAGTATGGCAGGGAAACTGAACATTACCCATGTGAGGGCCCCTCAATAGTACCCCTTTTCCTTGGGGGTGACAACATGGGACTATGGCACAGATGTTGGTCGCCAAGGTGAAACAAGGAAACAAACATAACTTCTTGAGCTTATGATCCATTATCTAACTTCAACTAGTGATTCCTATTCACATGCATAGTATATTAAGTACAACACCTCATATGAAAAAAGGACTAAAACACCTCTTAGTGACATTGGATTACCATATACCATATGCTTTCATTGATTGGATGTGATGAGCTTGATTGATACAAAGTAGAAAATTCAATATGAGGGGGGATGCTATGGTGGACATGTTGATCATCATCATCAATGGGATCATTGCCTTCATTGTGGGCCATGAGACTTGATCTCCTCTAGTTACCCCTAGGATGGTGGGCGGTAACATGGACTACAAGTATTTTTGTTACATGCATTTCCAAAATCAAGAAGTCATTCTAAAGTTATGAAAAAATTATTGTTGGCATTTGTTGACACTAGTTTTTATATCATTTTGTCTCCTTTTAGCATCCCTTTCCAGAGGGAATTTGCAGATACAAAATTTTGATTTTACAAAAGTTATATTTCAAAAAGTAGAACACCGAAGGATTGCATATCAAGAGATTTCTATGGAAATAAATGGATTTAGGGAGGTCAACTTGTTGGGGAAGGGTAGCTTCGAGTTAGTGTATAAAGGAATTTTGAGTGATGGCACATTCCTCACCGCAAAAGTTTTCAGTATGCAAAATACTCAAGTTGAGAAGAGTTTTGAAGTAGAAATCAAGGCCTTGAAAAAGGTTTGACATTGAAATATGGTGAGAATCATTACCTCATGTTCTAATCTCCATTTCAAAGGTTTAGTGTTTGATTTTATGTGTAATGGAATCTTTGAGAAGCATTTACAGTATTTTGATAGAAATGGTGACATTGGTGACAAGTGTGTGAATTAAGATTGGAGACACAATTAGACATTGCCATAGATGTGGCCCATGCCACATAATTGTATCTTCATCATGATTCTCTTATGCAAGTAGTGCATTGTGATATAAAACTTAGTAATGTGCTTTTTGTTGAGGATATGATAGGCCATGTAACAGATTTTGTTATTGCAAGATTAATTGGTGCAACCTTTACTGATTCACTTACTTCAATACTTTCTTTCAAAGGATCAATTGGATATTTTCCCAAGGTATGGATTTGGTGCAATCTTTATTGATTTACTTGCTTCAACACTTTCTTTGAAAGGATTATATGTATACGTTTCCCAAGGTATGGATTTTCAAAACATCGATTTTTTTTTTCATTATTAATAGTTTTGTATGGATTGGTAAGACAAAATTTGATCAAGGTTGCATTTAATGCAGAGTATGGATTGGGTGAGACTATTTCTAGAAAAAAAGATGTTTGTAGTTATCGTATCCTATTATTAGAAATTCTTACTAGAAAGAAGCCCATTATTGACATGTTTGTTGGAGACCTTAACCTCCACAAGTGGATTAACTTTTCATTTCCAAGCAGAGTGAAGGAGATAATTGACAATAGTCTTTTTAGTGAAGAGGATGGAGATACATTTGAATAAAATGATACATACAAGTGCATACTTTCTTTGTTGCATGTTGGTTTTCTTTGTTCAAAAGAATCACCTAAAGAATGACCAACTATGAGCGATGTGGTAATGGTGTTAGAGAGTCTCAAAGAGTATTTGGTGGGAAATACGAGGCTACGAAGAATCATATCCAATTTTCTTGGTAGTGAAAGTGCAGTAAGGAATGTTACAGTTCCTACATCAAATGACCAAAGTTCTACATTTTAGTTTGTGAAAATTGTGACCAATTATTTTTTGTTGTTACTTGTTTTCTTCCAATGGAAGGATTTATATCACTTTTACTTCAGATACATTTTTGTTAGTATAAAATTATATGTGTAATCATGTTAAACATGAAAATAATATATGTTTGCAATAGTATATTAATTGGATGGAAAATCTACATATGTTTTTAATGTGTTATCCATTATGCCAATACTCATATCCATGCAATAATATTTAGATTCCAATAACATCAATTGAAAAGACTTGATTTTAACTACAAAATATCTCCATATGTGCTAGTAGATCAAAGGGCCAACTTGAAAGAAAACCATATTTACAGTCGATGAGACTAAGAAACACAATTGGAATGAGTGAAGACAGACCCTCTTTGGCTACTATTATTTGTGTTTATGTAAGAGGTTTGGTATCATCCTAATGGTACATAAAATATTGAAGCCAATAAACCATTGTTGACTCCTTATAAGTTATGACTGGAACATAAGGGATTTGGTTTTGTTTCCATCTTCTTTAAGTGAATAAGCCATAAAAATTCCTTGTAGAGTAAGATTTATGCATCAAACAATTGTTCTATTGGCCCCAACTGTGTGACTCTTTCATGGTTCCTTACATGGTCTCACTAAAATGATTTTCTTATCTACATTGACTTGTCTCTCCAATGCAATTTACAACATTTCCTTCTCTACATGCTATGGTTGTTCAGAGTGTATTTATAGAATGAAGTAATTAAGTATGGATGAAATGTGTATCTTAATGTTAAAAATTGTTGAACAAACTTGCCAATTTTTCTTGCAACATTACAAGCTTGTATGGATTCCTTATAATTAACAAATAAGGGTCCCCATTGTTTTTTTACTCCAATTTACTCACCGAGGAGGAATTGCACAATGTGTGGTTGCATTTTCAATTTAACATTACTCATAGTTCAATCATAGTGTATTTGACATAACTATATAGCAATTGTTGAACTCTTGGAGTAGATTTCCACCCTCATCAACATGAGATAGGAAGCATCAACATGAAAATCCACATTTCTAGTAGTATTGTCTTGTTATGTTGCAGAGCATCGCTTTTAACTTTAGGATCCACTCCAATATTAGAATTATGATTCACATTGTCTTTCTTACCACTCTTTCCTTTAATTGCTTATTTCAAAGTTACCTTGTATGCACATGACTTTTAACATAAAATTATCATTTCCCATCTTGTTGGTACCACCATTTCCTAGAATGCCACCAACGTGATCAGAATTTGCTTATTGACATGAGTGACCTAAATTATATGATTGTTAATTAAACAGATTTGCTTGTTTTTTTTTGTATGTCACTGACATGTTCCATATTTGCAAATGGCATTTACCTTGCAAGAAATGGCCTTTTTGCAAACATTGATTTTTTTTAACTTATTGTTCCCTTCTTGTAATGAGAAAGGGTTGATTTAGAAGGTAGTGTGAGTGACCTAAGTTATATGATTTCTAATTAAACAAATTTGACTGGTTTTTGTTTATTCCACCGACATGTTCTATATTTGCAAATGGCATTTATCTTGCAAGCAATGGCCTTTTTGCAAACAATGATTTTTTTTTTGACTTATCGTTTCCTTCTTCTAATGAGAAAGGATTGATTTAGAAGGTAGTATGAGCGACCTAATTTATATGATCACTAATTAAGAATGTTTAATTGGTTTTTTTTTATGCCACCAACATGTTCCATATTTTCAAATGGCATTGAACTTGTAAGCAATGGACTTTCTGCAAACACTGATTTTTTTTCACTTATTGTTTCCTTATTGTAATGAGAAAGGGTTGATTTAGAAGGTAGTGTGAATGACCTAAGTTATATAACTTTCTAATTAAACATATTTGATTGGTTTGTGTTGATTCCAATGACATGTTCCTGTTGGACACTTGGGACGACCCAAGTTTTGATCTTAAAGGCTTCCAACAAAACCCTCAAACTATCGTCCCTCCTGGTAAACCGGAAGGAAACTTTGCACACAAATTGCACAACACAGTATCACCTGAGATAGATTTATGGGGGACAACAATACTAAGGTGTATGAATTTAGGGAAGGGATTGGGACTGTGTTATGTTCCTTTTCCTCATGCATCAACATTATTATCCATTCTTCTAGCTCTAGTATTCATTCATTAATAAAAATATGCATGCATGTTGTGATAATATAAGTTAATCATTCATTTTATAACTGATAAAAAACATAACAGTAAACCAACCATTCATGACACATAAACACAATAGATTTACCATGGTTCAACCCCCCCCCCCACCCCCGGGGCTATGTACACAAAGATCTATCTCTTCTTCTCTTTTATTCATATTTCTTCAAAATATGCATTGCGCATTACATTCTTCAGGCTTACAATCGAAAATGAGGGTAATTACCCTCTGTGAGGTAGACTAGACCACACTAGGCTCCACATCATGTGACCTAACCCTAAAAAACTAGATTATTCAGAACAAACTATCTCTCCTTTACTAAATAACCAACAAAACAATGAACAACCTCTACTAGACATCCTAGGCATTTATTTATACTATTATATTGGCTTATAGACATTACATTCATCTCCAGAACCCTAACCCTAACATGGATAGGCTTTACTACATGTGCACCACGCTGCTTTTCCTCCATCTTCTGCATGTTGTTTTTCCTTCCTTTTTCCTTCTTATTTTGCATGCTACTTTTCCTTCTTTTTCTACATGTTTTTTTTTCTTCCACATATGGCACTCACATAAAAAATAGGCTTCTCTTCCCCAAAATAGGCCTGTGCCCAAAAATAGACTTCTTTCTCCCAAAATAGGCATGTGCCCAAAATAGACTTTTTTCTCCCAAAATAGGCCTGTGCCCAAAACAAACTTTTCTCTCCCAAAATAGGCCTGCGCCAACAATCCATATTTACAAATGGAAATTACCTTGCAAGAAATGGCCTTTTTGCAAACACTGTTTTTTTTTACTTATTTTTTTCCTTCTTGTAATGAGAAAGGGTTGATTTAGATGGTTACTAATCAACTGCACTGCGTACACTCATTTCTATGTTTTTCCTCTTTAATAACTCTTCAATGCCCAGCTTATGGAAATTCATGAACTAGATTATTTAAATACATGATATCCTCAAAGTTGGGAGTTAGGATTTATAAATAACACTCTCCTGCCTTCCCACAGAAGCAGATGTGAAAATATTGATTTTATGTAGACCATGTTGGAGGGGAAAATGAAAAATAACTACAACTATATGAACTCATGCACAAAAACAAAAAACAAAAACAAACAAAAGAGCTAAGGCTCTAAATGTTGATGTATTGATTGCTTCTAAAGAAAGCTATAGATACACACATGTTTATTAATAATAAAACTTGAGAGCTCAGTTATTCTGGATCTTTCTTCAACTAACTGGATCTAACTCAAACTCTTCTACAACTCTCTAAAATTAGAACTTTCCAAAAATAGCTAACGTGAGTATTATATTCTAACACTCCTCCTTAATTACTACCGCTAAATGATTTAACACTTACAACACCTAAATTTTGTCTAAGAAAATCAAACACATCATTTTCCAATTTCTTTGTAAATATGTCATCCAATTAGTCTTTTGATTTACAATATTCCAAGTAGATTTCTCCATTGTTTACAAGCTCTCTAATGAAATGATATCTAGTATCAATATGATTGTTCTTTTTATGAAAGACATTGTTCTTTGATAGAGGTATTGTTGAGTTGTAGTCACAATACACTAGAGTTGGCCCTTCTTGTCCTTATTGAATATCACCCAATACTCTACATAACCAGACTACTTGACAAGTTGTTGTTGTGGTTTCTACATACTCAACTTTGGTTGACAAAATCATCACACTGGGATGTTTCCTAGATGCCCATGAAATCACACCTGAACCAAGATGAAAGACATATCCTGAAGTATTATTCCTATCATCAATACTACCTACAAAATCACTAGTTGTATATCTAATAAAGAAATTATTACTAGTGATGAAATATAATATAACATATCTTGTTGTTCCAGCAATATATCTCAAAATTATTTTACCAACTTGCCATTGTGGATCTTTTGGATACTCCATGAACCTAGAAATAAAACTAACAACATACAAAATGTCTATCCTAGTGGCAGTGAGGTACATGAGACTGCCAACCAATATCTTGAATAGAGTTGGATCTGCATTGGATCCCACCTCCTCTTTGTCATGCCTTGTCCTTGTTGCAATTGGAGTTAGTGCTAGTTTATAATTCATCATACTGAACCTCTTCAACACATCCATGGAATACCTTTTCTGAAATGAAAAAAATCTTGAATCTAATTGAAGAACTTCAATACCAAGGAAATATCTCATTATCCCCAAATCAGTCATTCCAAATTCATGTTTCATGGATGATTTAAACTTGTCCACTGATATATTTCCTGTGAATATCGTATCATCAACATATAAAAAAACAATCAAGATTTGACCTTGCTTATTCACCTTTGTATACAATTTGGGCTCACTATTTATTTTGCTAAATCCATGATTGATCAAATATGAATCAATCATGTTATACCAAGTTTTGGGAGCTTGCTTAATCCCGTAGAGAGATTTTTTCAATCTGTAGACTTTGTATTCATTTCCTTTTATCACATATCCTGGTGGTTTCTCCACATGTACTTCTTATAAAATACCATTTAAGAATGCTAACTTGACATTCATTTGATAAACTTTCCACCTGTTTTGAGTTGTTATGGATAAGACAACTCTAATTGTACTAATTGTAGTATACCTAGGGATGTAATATGGGGTACCTAGGGAGGTACCCAATGGGAATGTAGTTATGTGTTATTAATGGAAGTCATTTAATATATGAGAATGTGGTCATTCAACGTAAGGTGGACTAGGTACACTGTATTAATAAAGGCTCACTATGGTAGTTGGATGTAATAAATGTGAGAAATCTCTCTATTTCCTAGGAGATAGGGAGAGCTATATAAAGAAGTGTAGGCAATGTAATGAATCATAGTGAAGAATATTGTGATTGTACAAGAAAGGATTGCTTGAGGAGTTTTATCCTTCCATAAGGATTAATATATAGTGTTACCCTACCTCAAGGGTTTTCTCTATTTCTTGTGTTCATGTTATGGTGAATGATTTATGGTTTATTCTTGGTATTATTGAATTATATTTGTAGATCTGGTATAGGTACTTAATAATATATGAGAATGTGGTCATTCAATGTAAGGTGGACTAGGTCCACTGTATTAATAAAGGCTCACTATGATATTTGGATGCAATAAATGTGAGAAGGCTCTGTAGCAGGTTCCTAGGAGATAGGGAGAGCTATATAAAGAAGTGTAGGCAATGTAATGAAACATAGTGAAGAATATTGTGATTGTACAAGCAAGGATTGCTTGAGGAGTTTTATGCTTCCATAAGGATTAATATATGGTGTTACCCTACCTCAAGGGTTTTGGATATTTCTTGTGTTCATGTTATGGTGAATGGTTTATGGTTTATTCTTGGTATTATTGAAGTATATTTTCAGATATTGTATAGATATTTAACAATTGGTATTAGAGCACTTTCCTTGGCCAAAGAAGGGAAGATTTGTTTTCTCTTTTTGCAGAATTTTTTCTAGGGAAGAAAAAGAGGGCAGTGCACTTCAGGTTTAGATGTGAAGCTTTACGAGATGAATTTTGATAAAAAAAAATTGGGTATTTGAATTCCTCTCGGAAAAATACCCAATTTCAAAAAAACAAATCAGCTGAAATGGAGTTCGGGAAGTAAAGTTATGAGAATTTTAAATTCAACAGTTTTTCAGGGCTTTTCCGGAAAAAGCCACGATTTTCTGTCATAACTTATTGTTCTATTTTTTGGGTTTTTTCATAGAAAGATGTATTTTACAGGAAAATGTGATGGACCTAGTATTGAATCAGTCATTAAAGAAAGAAAGTCAGCATGGGAAGAGAATTGGCCCCATTGGGTAGATCTCAAATTGCAAGGTGATGCTGCCATTTGGTGGAAATCGCTTGATTATAAGGAGATGATGACACTCTCCAATGAAGAATTTGAAAAAATATTGTTAGACAAGTGGTCTCATGGAGAAAATAAGGATAAAGAGAGAACCAAGAGTTTATTTCATGTGAAAAATCTATATTACAGGTTCATGGTTGTATTCATAAAGAAAATATTGTTGTTTCTATTAACCCTAGTTGCATGCATAATTTTATCAATGTTTAGTTGGTTAATAGATTGCAAGTTCCAATAAAGAATACTCAAAGCACACATGTTTAGGGTGAAAATGTTCAAGTTTTTAAAGATTTGAAGATTACCATGGATAAATATGTGTTGCACTCAGATTTGTATGCTATGGATATAGATGAAGTGGATATTGTTTTGGGATATCCTTGGATAGAATTAGTGGTTACCATTAATATTAATGTGAAAAATAAGTTTTTAAAGTTGTGGTACAAGAAAAAGAAAATCACATTGTAGGATGTGTCTCTTAGTAAGAAAGATGGACCCATGGAAGCTAGAAAAGAAGTTATCGCCCAGTCTGAAGCCGAATCAGAGGCACAGTCTACAGAAGGAGATGAAGCAAAACTACAAGAAGGACATAATCAGGAAGCTAAAGAGGTCATTGACTCAAAGGCACAAAGTGTTGCAGATTTGAAGAAAAAATAAAAAATTCCTATAGTTGTTGTATATCTCCATCCACATCATATAGAGATGCAAAAGTCATCAAGGCAAGGGCATGTGCATCAACACATTTATGCACCAGCAGGGCACCAGACAGGAAACCAATCAAGAGGTGCATGGAGGACTACCGACACTATGGGAAGAGCTCAAGCTACAGAAACAATCCCATGGAAACCCCGACATGATGCAGAGAAAGATCAAGGTGGAAAGGTAGTAGATAGACATCATGTTCGACTTCCATTGGGATGGATGGATGGTCGTACTTGGTACCAGTTGGCTACATTGCTTAGCCGATCATATTGTATGGTTTCTTCTCATGTTTCAAGGATGAAACATGTGAAGGGGGATGGAATGTATTATACCTAGGGAGGTAATATGGGGTACCTAGGGAGGTACCCAATGGGAATGTAGTTATATGTTATTAATGGAAGTCATTTAATATATGAGAATGTGCTCATTCAATGTAAGGTGGACTAGGTCCACTGTATTAATAAAGTCTCACTATGGTAGTTGAATGTAATAAATGTGAGAAGGCTCTCTAGTAGGTTCCTAGGAGATAGGGAGAGCTATATAAAGAAGTGTAGGCAATGTAATGAAACATAGTGAAAAATATTGTGATTTTACAAGCAAGGATTGCTTGAGGAGTTTTATCCTTCCATAATGATTAATATATGGCGCTACCCTACCTCAAGGGTTTTCTCTATTTCTTGTGTTCATGTTATGGTGAATGGTTTATGGTTTATTCTTGGTATTATTGAAGTATATTTTCATATATTGTGTTGCGCCTCTTTCGTCACCTTGGTGAGAAAAATAGAGGTGCTTGCAAGCTCAGTTGGGTCTGCTGAGCAGGACAGCTGCAAAGAAAAGAGTTAGGGAAAGAAAATAAAAGACTACAATTAAGAATTAAACTAAGAAATGCAATAATAACTAAATTCATGAGCATAGGGACATAGAAACAAAAAGAACCATAAGACCCATGTCACCAATGTTTGAGGCTGATCTATTAGTGAAAACAAAGCACCAAGAAGAAACGGGAGTATGAGTCCCTTCTTCCTCCAAGGGAGGGCTCTTGGACCCCCACTAGCTAGCTCTTCTTACAACAAAGAAAAATGGAAAATGGTGATGAAAGAACTCTTTATAAATCCACTCAATGGTGAGGTGGATTGTCCAATGTAATGGTGCCAATATGCTTTTGACAAGAATGGAGTCCTCAAAACAATAGAGGCAGCATAACATTACTTTGAATTCCTTGAAAAAATGAGGTGCATTCATGGATTTTTATAGCATTCATTTGGGTTATGGTTTAACTGCTTTGTAGTGTGAAAAGAGGCCAATTAGGGCATTCTTAGGTCTTTGACCAGCCCACCAGTTGGATCCAGTCCGGATTTGAGGGTCAAATCAGCTTAGGAGTTGAACCATAAGTGGGTGGGAGGCTGACCACTCTCATAAATGTGTTGTTTAGTAGGTGCACGGATTTTTGCGCTAACAATCGCACATCGTGCGTCTGTGTACGATTTCTGCATTCCTGTTCCGCGCATGTGCGTGCGCGCCCAATGCTGCATAGTGCTCTTCAATTTTTTACTACTTTGTATAGTTTTTTGACCTTTTTGAATGTTGTGGTATTAATTCAGTTCCATGGATGACTTCATCACTGTTTGACGATGCTGAGTTCTTGTAACCATGTGCAGATGAAATTTCAGTGATAACAGATGCCCCCTGATGGATGAGGTTAGGAGCATACGTATAGCCAAAATCCATCAATGTTTCTTCTACTGAGAATTTTGTTGTAAGATAGAGCAATAGTGGGATCGTCTAGAGTGATCCGTTGGAGAAAAAAAGGAACCGGTAGGACCCGACCTTCCATGAGGTGTATAAAATAGAAAACTGTGTACAAACGAGGCAGGCATGCCCCATGCTCATGTCATGTAACTCTGAAAAGAGATGACTGAAGTGTTGGTGTAGACAACTACAGCGCCCTCAGGGGAGGTTGTGATAAAGGCAGAAGACAATTCTGCAAATGAACATACTCTGAATAGTAGGCAGTGATCATGGTAATAAGCAGCAGCGATGATGTGGGCATTGATAGCCCCACCAAGTTCAGAGGTCTTCGGCAAATGAAAGAACTAACTGCAATAGTCGCAAAGTAAGACCCACCGTAACATGAGAAAGTGTTGGCGTCGAATGTTATGGGGGTCAACGATAGCAGGGAGCAATGGTGTTTCACCCTGTGTCGTCTGAGATCGCTCATTGCGTGGATAATGAGAATCAAGATACTGTTGCCCTTCTGGAAAACTGTGTTGATGTCGACAAAAAGGGGGACACGACTCCTAGAAGCAAATGTCTTCGTGAAATCTACTAGGTGAGGTGAGGAAGTGGCAGAGGTACATGGATGAAGTCAATATGTGGGAAGACTCAATACTGCCCTTGGTTGGAGGATGTATGAGATAAAAAGTGGCCGCAACCGTTCAACGAGGTCGAGTGTCAGGGGGACGACAAGACCGGAGATAAGTTGTGCCAGAGGCGGGACAATGTGAACAAATTCAGAGGGTAGAGGTAAATGAACTGTGGGGTACTCTGAAGATATGGACGATGTCAGCAAGGGTAGATGATAAGTAGTGCTCCAACCAAGGGTGACATGGGTTCCGGTTGGCCAAAAAGAGGGAAGCAGGTCGCCAAAGGTGACGACAAAAAAGGTAATGTAATGACTGGAAATAAAGGTGTTTGTAGAATAAATAACGAATAATTGGGGAGAAATGTACAAATACAGAAATGGGTGCCCCAGTGTGATATGGGTGGCCCATGTAGGGAAGAACTTGTTTGGAAAACTGATGAAGGGTGGGGGCCCCATTGGTGAGTTTTTGTATGAGGTAGGTGGGATGGAGGGAAATTTGTTGATGGGCAAATTGATTGTGGATGAAATGTAGGATTCATGATACTGCAGAGGTGCAGTCAAAAACTAGAACCGTGAAGAGATAATCTGGGAGTCTGTGTGGGAAAGCTAGCAAAATGAGGAGAAGGAGTATGTGGTTGATTCGCGACATGATGAAAGACTATCGGGACTCCCATCCCTAAAGGGTTTTGAGAAACATCATGAGTGTCAGAAGTGCCACAAGGTGCTATGAATGGGACAACTCATGTGGGGAAGAATGCTACCGGGTGATAGTACCGAAGATGCAAATGGAGGTGTGGGTACTGCAGAGATGGGAATGGGGATCCTAGAGGCAAATATTAGAGGGTGTGACTGGAAATGTAAGTGCGATAAAGAGGGAAAGACTATATGCCAATGCTGAGTATATACCTGAAGGGGTTGTGCCGACATATAATGATCAAGTACCTGAACACATAAAAACCAAATACCCAAAGTGAACAATATCTAAAGAGAATCGAAGATATGAGCATGTATTTGATAAGCGTGAATATGCACATGCGTACCTGACCAGGGTATGAAAAAAGGCACCCTGGGGGCTCAGGATGAAAAGAGGCCTAGGGACTGTTGCGATGTAGATGACGGGATGTTGATCCCATGGTTGAAGATGGATTAAAAAATGGACACCGTGGGCTCCCGGAATGGTGAGTGGAAGTTTGGCAAAAAGGCCTATATATAGTTGTAGGGCCCACATTGCCACCTCATTTGTACTTGCTGCAATAGTGACTGGATGAGCAGTTTTCAGAGGAGATTTGGAGATTCGGGGAGGACGAGGCATCCGATTGGCGATTAGCGAGCTTCAGGTTAGTAGTTTGATCATCCTACATAGAAATAGGATTCCATTTTTTGGGCAGGGGCTGTACAGAGGGCCGTACAGAGGGATTTTGTGGGTGTGGGCCCCACGTGCACGGACGATCCGAAAGTAGGCACGCACACGTGCGCGCATGCCCACCGGATAGACGTGCATGGGGACGCTGGTGAGGGACTTAAAGGTGCGCACTATGTGCGCGCCTGTCGGCTGTACAGCTGCGCATTTGTGCGCGGCTGTGACGTGGACAGGCGCACACCAATGCGCGCCTGTGTAGGTAACAAGCGCGCATGAGAGCACGCCTGTGTATGTAACAGGCGCGCCTGAGAGCGTGCCTGTGAAGCTAACAGGTGCGCATACATGTGCGCCTGTGTAGTGAACAGGTGCGCATGTGTGCGTGCCTGTGGGTTAAAACAACCGCGCCTTAGAGGCAAAGTTGACGGGTGTAAAATTGATTTTTGTGATGTTGTTGATGGTCTCATGGGCTGATATAAGACCCTTTGTTGTGGCTGCAGGTGGACAGTTTTCATGATGCCAGTGGGTTGGCGAGAGAGAGATTGGTCTCAGCTACGAGACGCCATGGATATTGAGGAGCCAGGTGTGCATGTGACTTTGGTAGCCTGTGGGCTGCTAAAGTTCTTTGAGTGCCCATTGATACGGGCGCAAGAGTATCTCCTGCAGTTATTGATTCAGATGTGGAGTCCTAAGCTCCACTGCTTCCTTGTGCGAGGAGAGAAGATCCCCTTCACTGTAGTGGAGGATGTGTACTTCTTGACTGGGCTCCCGTTTCGGGGTGTTCCCTTACTGGCGGAGCCAGTGCTACCAAGGGATATGGCCCTAGCGACTGTTAGCCAGAGATATTGTTCAGGTCCGAACTTTATGTCTGGGACGGTTGTGAGCATTGGGTTGATAGATGCCCTGGCGCATCGTTGTATAGCAACAATGATTGTGAGAGTATATGGGTCATTGGTGACCCAGCGGATTAGTGGGGGCTAGCTGATGGTCATGGAGAGAGTACTGGCTAGTGAGCAGTTCGCCTGGGGACTGACTCTGCATGCCCGGATGATAGGGCAGCTGGACAACTGTCGGTCCACGAACATGGGCGAGTTTTCCTTCAGGTCGATCTTGGTGGCGTGGTTTCTAGAGAGGGTGTCGATGTTGCGCCCTAGGATTCTATTGGGTGCACCTGGGGCGTGAGAGTCGCGACTGAGGTGGTGGTTGACCGTGTTGTTGTGCCATGGTGGTGGTGAGGATGGCCACTTCTTTACGACAGAGGTGACACAGGTATGGAAACAGATGCTGCAGGTGATACTACGGTACCCCTATGCCGGGGTTGACTTCCGAGATGATCCGGACATGGTGCTACCTCCAGGGGAGGTTTTTGACCATCGAGGTATGTTGATTTGATGATGTTGATATGTATGTTTTGTGTTTTTTGAGATAGCATGCCTTATGTATATGATATAGATGCTGATACTATTTGGTGTTTGTTTGCATGTGCAGATGTGGCACCTCGCGAGCGCGAGGTGGAGCTGCAGAGAGCACCAGAGAGACCGCCGCAGGGAGAGAGACATCAGCGTGAGGACGTCGCGGTGCCACCAGCTGAGCCAGAGAGGGCAGCAAGGAGGCGCCAGTTTGATGACCCTGGTGCTGGGCCATCACATGCTCCTCCAGCGGTGGTCAGAGCTGATTTTGAGGACATACGTCGTCGTCTGGAGACGGTTTTATAGGATGTGCATGAGGGCATATGGTCGTGTATCCAGGATGAGGCTTTCCTGGAGCAGTGTGTGGGGGTGCCACCACCATGGCGGGCCATAGTACGATGGGCAGCAGTGGCTGCTACGATGACGACTGGATGACTGCCACTGAGGCAGGAGGGGTCGGTCAGGGGTGGACCACCACCGCCTGCGGCAGGCGGTGGGGGGCTGCCACCGCCTGAGGGAGGAGCAGGTGGTGGTGCACTAGAGGCACCGTGAGTGGTGCTCTGATGTATTTGATGTATATACTTTTTGTATATAGGCTGGTGAGCCCATTTTGTACTGAGGTGCTGTAGTGGCCTGCGGATACTTGTATTTTTTGTATGTAAACATTCGGATGGCACTGTGGACCTTTATATATACATGAGTATACATTTTTGAGATCTATGTGATGTTTACATGTTTTTGGTTAATGTTTTGATGATGTCTATTCTATGTATATGCTGTGACAGGGTTTTGATATGTTTATCTATGTGTAGAGGTAGCTTGATGTGATATATGCCAGTCTAACACAATATTAGCTAGGTTATATGTAATTTGATTCAATTGTCTTGGAATATGTGTAAATGTAATGGAATCAAAATGTCGAGATAAAAGCCTAACCTACAGGTATTTGCGAAAGAGGCAAGAATCATGGATGCGGTACACATTGTTGAGCTGGAGAACGACTAGTTGAGAGTCGAGGAAGATGCTAAGGTGACGAATATGATGATGTTGGGCATTGGCCAAGAGGACAATGACAACAGTGTATTCAGCTTGGTTGTTGGTTGCTGACCCCAAACATATGCCGCTCAAATGGAGCATTTCATGTGAGAGGGTGTAGAGAGCCCAAGCAGCCGAAGTGAGATTTTGTGTCCAACGGTTGGCGTCGTCGGCGTAACCGATGTGGTAGGCTGGTGGAGGAAGCATTTGTCAATAGCACAAAGGATAGTTTAGACGTGAGGGAAGGAGAAAAAGATTAAAAACGCTAGAAAAGAAAATAACCTAAAGTAGAATAACTACGTTTAAGCGTAAAATTTCTTTAAGTATAACCCGTTGATGGGTTCTTTGAGAGAGAGGCCTTTGGGGGAGGCTAGGATGTATGCGCCTTTGGTGAGGCAATGATGGATAATGTATGGGCCATGCCAGAGTGATTCAAATTTGTCGAGGCCAAAGGTATCATGAGAGATATCGTAAGCCAGGATGAGGTCACCTTCACGGAATGATCGAAGGTTGACATGGTGATCAAAGGTAGCCTTGGATCATTTTTTAGTTGCCTCGTTGTTCTGTAAGGAAGATCGACGATCTTCATCCAGAGACTCCAAGTTCAGCAAGCACTGCTCCATTGGATCGGTGTTAGGCAATAGCTCAATTGTGGTGCATAAGGTGGGAATTTCCCACTCGATGGGAAGAGTGGCCTCAACCCCATGGACTAAATGAAATGTTGTGAAACCAGTAGCGGTTTTCACAGCCGTTCGGTAAGCCCATAGCGCAGAAAATAACATATGATGCCAATTGGTTTTATGTTTATTAACCATGCGCTGTAACATGGTCTTGAGGACTTTTTTAACTACCTCGACCTGTCCGTTAGACTGAGGGTAATATGGTGAGGCAAACTCGTGAGAGAATCCTAACCGAGATGAGAGTTCGACGAAGATCTCATTCTCAAAGTGTTTCCCGTGATCAGAAATGAGTTGGAGGGGTACTCCAAATAGGGATATGACGTGGTTAAAGAAGAAACGCGCTACAGTGTCAGCGGTGTTGTTGAAAGTGGGCATCACTTCTGCCCATTTGGTGAAGTAATCAATGACGACAATGATGTATTTGTGACCATTAATGGAGGGGGGATTACAAGTCATGAAGTCGATGCCCCATTTATAAAAAAGGACGGCAGTAATGACAGGGTGAAGAAGAGTGGGGGGAGCTCGGGTTTTGCTGGCATAGAGATGACATTGCTCACATTGTTTCACGGCATGAATGCAATCATGAAACAAGGTAGGCCAAAAGTAACTGGCTCAGATAATCTTTTGAGCAGTGGATATGCCCGAAAGATGGCCTCCACATGCACTGTTGTGGAAGTCGTTTAAGACTCTATCGACCTCGTCAATAGTCAGGAATCGATGAAGAACGGTGTCGATGCCCCATCAGTATAGGATGTCTCTGATGAGGAGGTAGCGAGGGGATTGATGGAGAATATGCCGACGATCATCTCATGAAAGTTGGTTACTAAATTTTTCAGTTCGGAGGTCGCTGTACCAAGGATCATCCGAGGTGATGTAAAAGAGATGTTCGTCGGGAAATTCGGTGTTGACGGGGGAACTGGTGGTGTCAGAAGGGAGGGTCGTGATAAGATCGGTGAGAACGAGGGCCTTCTTACTCTTAGGTGTTGAGAACTCGAGGTTGTACTACTGAAGGATAACGATCCATCGAGAAAATTTGCCGTTAACTTGCCGACGGCTGAGCAAGTACTGCATAGGGTTGGAATCTGCGACGACCTTTGTTGTGCAAAGCAGAATGTAGTGGCACAGTTTCTGGACTGCGAGGATGACTGCAAGAGCAAGTTTCTCTTTGTGTTTATACTTCAAGGGTGGCCCTGAGAGGTTTTTACTAACGTAATAAATGACATGTTCATGATTTTCATCACCTAGATAGATGAGGATGCCGGCTACTGATACAGCTGATGCTGATACATAGAGGATATAGTCACGATTGTAGTCAGGTGCACTAATTAAAGGTGCATTTGACAGTGTTGTTTTAAGATCGTCAAATGATTGTTGGGCATGTTCGTCCTAGTGAAAAGGGATGTCATGACGTAGTAAGTGAAGGAAACCATGTGTGCGTATGGCGTAATCTAGGACAAAGCATCTAAGAAATTTAGCTTTTCCCTGAAGACTTTGAAGTTTCCGTAAATTCTGGGGAGGTGGAATTTCGGTGATAGCTTGGACTTTGAGGGGGTCCATGGTAATACCGCTTTGGGAAACAATAAAACCGAGGAGGCACCCTGCGGTGACACAGAACACACACTTGAGAGGATTCAAGAAAATGTTGTACAGACGACACCGTTGAAAGATGATTCATAAATCATCGAGATGCTGGGTGTGTTTCTTGGATCGAGCTGTGAGTTCGTCCAAGTAGGCGAGGATGATATTGGCCAGATCCTGAAAGATGTATGTCATAGCCCACTGGAAAGTTGCGTCGGGATTCTTTAAGCCGAAAGGCATGACACGATATGCAAAAGTGCACCAAGGGGTAGTAAAGGTGGTTTTATACTGATCGGCGGGGTGAATTTGAATTTGATTATAACTAGAGAATCCATCCATAAAGGAGAGAGCCTCGTGGCCCGCGTAGTCATCGATAATTTGATCGATGAAAGGCATTGGAAAGTTGTCTTTGGGACATGCGTGATTGAGATCACGAAAGTATGTGCAAACGCGGATAGTGCTCTATTTTTTGTTAACGGGTACAGGGTTGGAAACCCATGAGGTATAGGCTATGGGGTAAATGAACCCAGCAGTGTGTAACTTGTCAATTTTGGATTTGATAGCCACGACTTTGGATGGGTGTAGCGGTCGCTATTTTTGGTGAACTCGTGTAATGTCAGGCCAAGTGTCAATGCAGTGTTAGACAATAGAGGGATCGAGGCTAGGAATTTTCGTGTATGACCAGGTGAAAATATCCCTATATTCCTGGAAGAGGGCTTTATATGCGGCGATTTCCTGAGGAGTGCAAGCAGCTCCAATGGTGATTTCTTCAACGATGCCATTTTTAATGGAAATGTTGATTTTAATGGTGGGGGAAATGTTGGCCATGTTGCCTTCTTCAAAAGCATCAAGGGCAGGAATGGGATTTTTGAACCAGTCGATAGGCCCTGATGGGATAAAATCCTTGGTTTTGACCGCGTAAATGGGGTTTTGGTTAGGAGGCATGGAGGCTTCCTGTGGAGAGAAGAGTGCGCGATGGTGTAGCGCATCCCAGGGAGATTCTGGGTGGTTTAACTCTTCGAGTATGTCTTCATCACATTGGAAGTGACGGGAATACAAGGGATCGTGAGGAGTGATCTCGGTGACAGTGGTCGTGTGGTTGCCCACTGATGAGGAATAAGAAGGGGAAACAATGCTAGGAGATGGTGAGGGTTCACTCGACATAAACCATATATTGAAGTACTGAGGGGTACCCATGGTGTTTGGGTGGAGAATGTCCGTAGGGGAATGAGTAGGAGAGTTGGGGGGGTTGGGGGGTGAATCGTCAGATACGTCATCTAAGAACCATGGAGGCGTTGGGAGTGCCTCAAGTTCGGGAGAAATGACATGAAGATCCTCTAGTGATGAGGTAATGTCAATTATCGCCTCTGTGGGTCGGTGAAGCAGGGTCAATTGACATTTCCTGTATTCAAGGATCATAGGACACTGGTATATAAAATGAGATAATGAATCGCAGAGAGAGCAAGGGCGTCTCATACGTTCATTGACTGAAGTGGTGACATAGAGGATGTCAGTGATATTTGTGGAGGAGGACGTAGTAGGACTGGGGTTTCTCTGGAAGTTCTGGTGGGCTACAGCTAATGTCTGCCGAAATCATGGCAGTGTTGGGCAATGGTGGGTATAATGGCCATATTCGGAACATATAGCACAGGCGTATTTGGTCCTCAACCCTTTACTACTGGAAGGGGGGGTGGTAGTGGCGAGACTAGAAGTAGTGGCGGGTATTGGGGGAGTTTGATTGAGTGGGATCAAATTCCGTAATTCTGGTAGCGACGGACAGTTGTTGGTTTGGTGGCCCCCTTTCTCACATAGTGTGCAAGGTGGTGGGATGCATGGAGGAAGTGGAGTTGTGGGCTCCTTCTTCTTTCTCTTGCCCCCAGTTGTGGCAGGAGGGTTAGTGGTTGGAGTAAGAATGGGAATCATCATGGGGATTCCTTCTTTCTGGGGGGGAATGGATGGTCGAGGGACCATCTCTGGTGGGTGTAAATACCAAACTGGGATTGCTAACACCATATTAGGTAGTGTGAGCGTTGCGGCTACCTGAAAATATTTGATACCTGGTGGAGGGTAAAAGAAGGGAATTTGAGTGATGGCTTGGGGAACTATCTCCCAAACGGGAACATTTCCTTGGGGAGAGGTGGAATCGTGGACTGGCGAGGTTGACGAGTGTCCAGGAGGTGTTGGGGGAGGGGTTTTTGTGACGAGTGGGACGTCAGATATGACAGAAGCCTCTGTAGGAGGAAGGGTATCCTCTGTATGAGTTCCGTTAGACAATATGATGCATACTTGATTGGAAGGATGCAGGAGTGGTGGTGCTCCATCGTATGTTCCTAACAAGGATGGATCTTTAAAAATCCCAGGACCCATCTCAAAGAGTGGATATGCATCGTGGCTTGTGTGGATGAGAGGAAGAATGTTATCGATGTTGGCAGATGGGTTAGCCTCATAATGTGAGATTTGGTCAATAGTAACGATCTTCCCATTGTGGGGGAACATCATTTTCCAAAAGACGGAAGATGCCATTGCCTTCATAGCATACATGTAGCTACGACCGAACAAGATATTATAATCGAGAGGGGCGCCGATAACTTCAATATCGATGAGAATAGTCTTGCCCCTGAGTTCGACAAGGACATTTTGGAAGATCCCTTCAGGAGAGGATGGTCATTTGTCATAAGCTCGTAATGTGATGGGAGAGGGTATGAGTTCCAGGGAACCAAGTTTCTGCCATACCGTTTTGGACATAATGCATGTAGATGCACCTTCATCGATGATACACCGGTGAACTGTGATGTTCTGTATTGTCACTGGTATTTGAAAAGCAATCAAGGCAGGAAGACAAGGTTCTCCGCTGTCAAGATCAAAGGTAATGAGTCGGGTATCTGCAGGGTCGACTGCCCCCAAGGTGGAAAGGAGTGATTTCCACTGAGTAGGACAAGTCTGGAGGACTTCCAAGACTGACATGGCAACCAGGGATTGTGCTAAGTCGTTGACCAAAATATAGTTATGAGATGCCCTAGCCTGTGGGTTGTGGACATTCCTGCGCAATGGGATGCGAGGGATGCGAAGCGGTGGTTTGGCGGAAGGGCGAGGAATTACCAACGGGGGTACCGTCGGTGTAAGGTTTGTCTCTGGAGGGATGGGAGGAGACGCAGCAGGTGTATGATACTGATGGTTACGTGTTTGCAGAAGGATTTCTTCCTCACTTGTGAAGAGAATTGTATGATCTGCTGGATTGTTGGGGTTGAGGTATTGTCCCACCTGAGGTGGGGGATGTTGTGTGTCCTATTGGGTGTTTATCACACCTTGATGTGGAATAGGATTTTGCAGCACAGTGGGAGGGGGTTGTTGCACGTACTGTTGTGGTGCCTGCTGAGGGGCAGGAGGTGCGGGAGAATGGGGAAGACTACCAGAGTCTTTCAACCATTTGAAATCCGTGATCTAGGGGTAATGATGAGTGTAATGGCCTAACTCACCAAAAAGGGCACAAGGGAAGATGGTTTTAACATTGTTGTTATTTCACCCTGGGCGTTTATTAGTATTGTCCCCTTGGGGTTTTGGTTCCCTTGTTTTTGGTTGCCCCCAGTGGGTTGGTGTTGTGGGGGTTGATTCCTGCCCTGACCTGGGTTGTTGTTATTCCTGTTCTTTCCTTTCTTCTTGGCATTGTTCGAGGGATTGGTTGGATTGGTTGTATTCAACTGTTCAAAACTTTGGTATTGCTAAATAGCAGAGGGTTGAACAAAATTCACCCTCGCATGAGGATGTGGGGGAGCCATGGGTTGTGGAGGACCAGGAAATGGGAAGTACGGATTCTGTGGTGGTACCGATCCATAACGTACATAGGAAGGCGTAGTGCTTTCATTAGTACTATAAGCTGAGGTTGAGGGAGTACCATTGTTTGTTGCAATAGCTGGATGTATGGGAGGTGACGGTGGTGGTCCACTGATGGGTGGAGGTATAGAAACAAGATATGGCTGTTGATAAGGGGGCGGGGGGTAATAAGAACTGTGTAATGTCCCCACTTTGGGACATCATCACAGGGCAGAGACTTATGATGACCAGAGTAGCCAGATGGATGTTATAGCGAATACAAGGGTATTTGAGAGGCATTGTGGGGTCCAGTTGGAATTTATCATCATATTCCATCATCATGAGCCATTCTGCACATGTTGGCTTTGGTTTCATTCCATTCCGACGTTTTCCATGATTTTGACTATTTTGAGCTATAAGTTAATTAAAATCACTGAAGAGGGCATTTTGGGCACATTACTTGGAGGAACCTCTCAGTGTAATAGCTCATTGGAATCGGGAGGAGAAGCACTACAGGATGGGATGGCTAGA